>JARGCV010000301.1:767500-885000 GCA_034064705.1 Bothrops alternatus
CTTCCGTCCTTCCGAGGCCGGTAAAAGGAGGACCCAGATTGTTGGGGGGCAACAGGCTGACTCTGTAAATTGCTTAGAGAAGGGTGTAACGCTCTATGAAGCAGTATATAAGTCTAAGTACTATTGCTATTCCTTCCTTCCTTCCTTCCTTCCTTCCTTCCTTCCTCCCTCCCTCCCTCCCTCTTATTCCCTTTTTCATTCTCCTTCCTGGTGGCACAATGGTTAGAATGCAGTGTTAGAGGCTAACTCTGCCCACCGCCAGTAGTTCGATCCTGACCGGCTCAAGGTTGACTCAGCCTTCCATCCTTCCGAGGTTGGTAAAATGAGGACCTGGATTGTTGGGGGGCAACAGGCTGACTCTGTAAATTGCTTAGAGAAGGGTGTAACGCTCTATGAAGCAGTATATAAGTCTAAGTACTATTGCTATTCCTTCCTTCCTTCCTTCCTTCCTTCCTTCCTTCCTTCCTTCCTTCCTTCCTTCCTTCCTTCCTTCCTTCCTTCCTTCCTTCCTTCCTTCCCTCCCTCCCTCCCTCCCTCTCTCTTATTCCCTTTCTCATTCTCCTTCCTGGTGGCACAATGGTTAGAATGCAGTATTGCAAGCTAACTCTGCCCACTGCCAGGAGTTCGATCCTGACCGGCTCAAGGTGGACTCAGCCTTCCGTCCTTCCGAGGCCGGTAAAAGGAGAACCCAGATTGTTGAGGGTGATATGCTGACTCTGTAAACCGCTGAGAGAGGACTACAAAAGCACAGTGGAGCAATATATAAGTGCTATTGCTACATATATATACACACACACACACACACTCCAAAAGGAGGGGAGGGGGAGCCTCTCTCTGCCAGTGCTTAAGGCACGGTAAAGGTAGTCCTCAACTTACAGCACTAACTTTAGTTCAAAGTTACAACGGTATTGGAAAAAAAGGGACTTATGCCCGTTTTCCACACTTACAACCACTGCAGCATCCCCAGGGTCACGGGATCAAAATTCGGAGGCTGGGCAACCGACGGTTGCAGCCTCCCAGGGTGTGTCACGTGACCCTCTTTTGGGACCTTCTGAGGAGCAAAGTCAACAAGGAAGCCGGATCCACTTAACAACCAGGTTACTAAATTAACCACTGCAGTGACTCACTTCACAATTGTGTGGCCAAAAAAGGTTGTAAAAATGGGGCCACATTTCCCTAGCACAGGGGTTCTCAACCGTGGCAACTTCAAGACTTGTGGACTTCAACTCCCAGAATTCCTCAGCCAGCAAAGCTGGCTGAGGAATTCTGGGAGTTGAAGTCCACAAGTCTTAAAAGTTGCCAAGGTTGAGAACCCCTGCCCTAGCAACAGAAATGGGTGGGTGGGGGGCTCGATTGGGGTGGTAAGTCCAGGACCGCCAGTATACGGGCATTGGAGAAGCCGAGGCTTATGGTCTGGAAACCGTTAAGCCATCCCAGCCCTGAAGGTGGGATGAGGGTGAAACCCATCACCAGCGTCACCTGGCAAGCAACAGCTGTCGGTCAGCAATAAGGGGCTTCCGCTCTCGCCATTGACGACGGGACTTCTGGATCCTTCCAGGGGCGAGGAAATAAAAAACCCAACCATCGAGTCTTCTTCTTCCAAAGCTTGCTTTAGCCAACGCTGCAAAAACAGGGATAGTGAAAATGAGGATGAGGATGCTGCCACCACAGGACGCGTAAAGCTCACCTTATGCGCAAAGTACTGCCATCATTAAAATAAAATACGAATAATCTGCAGCTCAAAACAGGACAAAATAAATCTAAACCGGCTTCCCGCGGTGGAAGGACAACCGATTTGGTGTTGCTGCTGAAATCCCTTGCCACTCCCGAATCCAGAAAACTGATTTATCCTTTTTTTTAAAAAAATGTTCTTTACAACCTTACGCTATCAGATATGTTACCTTCTCTCTTTTTTTGGTAGACATTTTATTAGTTTTTTTATAGGGTTAGGAATGAGGTGGGATCAGGATTGGGCTTTGGGTTGGGATTAGTTGGGGTTTTCCCCAGCAACCTTCTCAATATTTAGCAAACAGCCTAAATAATGTCTGGGTCCGTGTGTTTAGCAAGAAATAATAGCTAGTAGTTAATAATCATAAATAGGTTAATTAATCGCTCGATAGTCTTCTTCTTGCTAATATGTAGTCAAAGTCACCAGATGTGTTACCTTCTTGCAGGAGCCCAGAATGCGCTCCATCGGCTCTTTCCTCCGCCGTTTTTCAGAAAGGAAGGGCGACGTAAAACGGATATAGTGCTTCGGCGTCGTGTAGACGTGCGGGCTGAAAGTGAGGCCTGGCAAAGAGTTCAGTTGGGTCGCCAAGACCTCTGGGTCGGTGGTTATGCGCAGAGGCCTCTCTGAGAGGTTTTCCACGGGTTTTCCCGGCTTCTCGCTCTTCTCGCTTAACCACTCGCTCACCAAGTGCTGGAACAGAAAGGGGGAAAAAAATCAGTGGAGCCCTGAATCCACCAACAAGGTTTTCCGGTGTACGTTAAATAAAAAAAAAAGGGAGAGAAAAGACACACGGGGTAGTCCTCGACTACAATGCTTTGTTTAGTGGCCGTTTGAAGCTACAGCGGCACTGAAAAAAGTGTTTTTAAGTTTTTCAGACTATTGTCGCATCCCCAGGGTCACGTGATCAAAACTCAAGACGCTTGGCAACTGACTAGTATTTATGACGGTTGCAGTGTGTCCCGGGGTCACGTGATGGTCTTTCCCTATCTTCTGCCAAGCAACGTCGATGGGGAAGCCAGATTCACCACAACTGGGGACACTAACAACAACCGCGGTGATTCACTTCACAGCTGTGGCGAGGAAGGTCGCGAAAGAGGGCGAAAACGGTCTCGCTTAGAAACAGAAATTTTGAATTCAGTTTGTAGCGGTGAGTCAAGGATCGCCTGTATTAGCTACTTTTTCCTCCCTTCTCAAATGGGGCAGGCAGGAGGTTCCCCACGTTACCTTTTTCGTTTTGGGGTATTTAGTGGGGCATTTCGTAAGTGCTGGGGCTTCAGGCTCAGGGACTACTTCAGCCACGGGCGTCTCTGCTTCAGGCTCGGCCGGAAGCATGGCGGTCTCGGGTTCCTGGTGCGGGGTGATCACTTCCACGTCAGGAGAGGAGGGCTGGATATCGGAGCACATGCTGACGGTCCTGTGCCTTCGCCGCTGTTGCCCGATGTGCGTCCTGTTCCGGGAAAAGCTTTTCCTCTGTTTTGTCCTGTTGACTTTGGCAGGGGCTGGCTTGGTGGGGGTTTCCTCTTTCGCTGGTTCCTGGACATTACACACAATCCAAAATTACATCATTTACACACACCCCCTTCGATAAATTTTGTTTTCCCACCAAAATGGGGGGAAAATACATAAAGGGTAAAAATACATGTTTGGCAGTACTGCTCATACCTCTTATTTAGGATCATTTTAGCCTTTCGGTGCCTTGGCAGTAATATATGTGTGCGTGTGTGTGTATCTATCTATCTATATCTATATCTATATCTATCTATCTATCTATCTATCTATCTATCTATCTATCTATCTATCTATCTATCTATCTATCTATCTATCTATCTATCTATCTATCTATCTGGGTATTTGGTTAAGAAAAAGGACAAAGTTCTACTGCATCTTTCTTTTATTTAAGTACTGTTTGCACTGATTATGATGGGTACTAGGACTGGATTCACGTACAATTCCAAATCTCCAAATTCATTTTCTTACGCAAACATTGAGCAACACAAAAGTGGGTGAACTAGGATGAAACCACCAGTGTGATGAGCAGATGAGAGAGGCTCAGGCCTTTACTGAAGTCACAGAGACTCTTGTGTGACTTGGGCTGCTCACTCTGTCTTAGCCCAGCCCACATCACTACACTGTTGCCTAGAAAGAGCAGCCACACCCAAATGTATTGTCCCAAGGAGTATTGGATGGGAAGAGAGCAAGGGAGAAGCAACGCTACGCGAAAAGCATCAAAACAGGTAAGATAATCACTTAATAAAACGTAGGCAACTACCTGAACAAATTCCGCCTCGTTGATGATCTGGGTATCCCTACATTCTGATTTTATTTCTGTTTTAGCTGTACTGATTCTTTCCAAAGCTTGTTCTCTTCTTTTTTCTCTTTTTTCTAATCTGGCAAAAGCTTGAAGGATGGCTTCCATCTTCCGTTCTTCTCTGGTCTGAAGAATTTAACAACACCGATGCTTAAACAAGCTCATACATTAAAGGACTTAAAAATACCCCCCCCAAAGTTATTCAAAGTATTCTTTACAGGTCACACTCAGATAATTGATTTTACAGAATCCACATTTTATTCCACAGTAGTGGTATGGCATTTATATTTTGACCCTGGTGCACAGGTGTACACGTAGGCGGTATTTACTAATAATTTATTGAAAGTTTCAGGTGATGGGGACCCAGTATGAATTAGAATTAAATGAACAATTACTTTAGATTTAAAGTAATTTAAATCTAAGTAATTTTAATAAGAAACATTTTTTCTACATGAATAGATCCATATACCATTTTTAAATGCACTGGTATTTTCACAAATACATTATGTAAAACATTATAATCTATGAATATGTTATCTCCCATCTTAATCTTCTCTATCAGAAGCCAGGTCAGATTATGCATCTATCAATGCCTGAACAACTTTCTATAGTGCTTTTATAATGACTAGGATGTAAACTTCTTAGAACATAAAAAAAACATTCTGTCCTTTATTTGAGGTATACTCTCTAAGGCTCATCAGATCAGACATCATTACATTAAGGTAAAAATTATGTGATTACTTATGGTGGTGGTTGTTTATTACAGATGTTCACAAACACACAAATTAACTCATCAAACCCCTGCATTTATGAAACTTATTCTGATTCTTCATTTATTTCATATAGTTTTTTTTTTCAGAGATAGGACAAGAAGGAAACTTTAAATAAGCTAGCTTTGAGCTACTGAGATTTTTTTTTTTAACTAAAGAGGCATGATGATGGCACGCCTCTGGGAGACTGACAACAACATTTCCATTGTCGCCAGGGATCACACACAGAAATTGTTGAGTGATGAGTGAAATTTTAACAAGGTAATTGTGAGGTTTTATACTGGATGAGAGCAGGCCTGTGTCTCCAGGTCTTCAAGTTTCCAACAATCCATTTCCTCTTTTCCATGGAAATTAAAGCCCTATCAATTTCAGAAAGAAATTACATGTAGTCCTCAACTTACAACAGTTCTCTTAGTGACCATTCAAAGTTACAACAACACTGGAAAAAAGTGACTTATGACTGCTTTTCACACTTACAACTATTGCAGCATCACTGTGGTCACAGAATCACAATTTGGACGCTTGGAAACTGCTTCCTATTTATGACCATTGCGGTGTCCTGGGATATTTTGATCTCCTTTTGTGACTTTCTGACAAGCACAGTCAATTCACTTAACCAACTGTGTGACTAACTTAAACCGCAGGGATTCACTTAGTAACTGTGGCAAGAAAAGCCGTAAGATGAAGCAAAACTCACTTCACAATTAGAAATTTTGTACTCCATTGTGGTCCTAAATTGAACACTACCTGTAGCTTAATGCTCATGTCTCTTAATCCTGGCAACCATTCAGAAGTGTGCCTTATTTTTCTTTATTGCCAGCAAGTATCCACCACACAGAATCCCCTCGGTTGCTAATAATCCAGACAACTGGAACAGCTGGAGTTATGACCAGAATAGTTAAGTACGTCTCCACTGTAGTTCCAGAGTGAGCCCAGCCTTCAATGGCTACCTTAAAAACTGTTGACTTTGTGTATGGCACAGTCAAGGGTTCGTGACAGCAGCCCAACCAACGGTCCAGGAAGAGAGGATTCTATGGAAGGTAACACTTCCTGCCCTTATTTGGGCAACTATTGGCCCCTTCAGTCTTCTGACATATCTGTTTCTTACACACAATAAATATAATTCTCTAGAAATAATAGTAAGGAGGATTCAGATCACTGTTGATGGCAACAGGATGTTCCAAGTTTTCTATACATCAACTTTGTAGATAGCTATAACTTAAGTCGTCTTTTAGCTTCCATTTTGACAATTCTGGGCCAATACCCGTAAGATAAAATTTTCCACGACTGTTGCCAGAGAATATACAGATCTGAAAACGCTTTCCGAAGATTCTAGCAGGTGTACTTGTTTCATACATACTGGAATGCGGTCTCACGATATTAATTTGATTCAAGTGCCAATATTACCCAAACGGCCACACACACTCGGCTTCTACTGTTAATATGGATCTCCCTTCTATTTTGCAACACTAGAAATTGTCCAGCTATTCTTTTTTTTAATTAAAATCTACTTTAAAAATTGGCTGAAAACTGAAGCCTTGGAGAGACTGGAAATATCTTCCTTATTGGTTGACAGGATTATGACATCACTTCTGAATTCCCCCAGCAACTGTAGAGACACATGCCCAGAAACCACTGCTGTTTTTTACTCTTTGTCTGCCCTCCTTTGATAGCTCTGCTCTTACCCATCAGCCCTCAAGAAATTCTGAGATTGTTAAGGTAGGTTAGTCGATCTTTCAGATAGTAGGAAGTCTTTCCAGCCACCGCTGTCAGAAATTTCAGTTTCTTTATCTTCCATCTTTTTAAATTAGTTTATTGCCCATCACTTTTTCCAGTTTACAAAAACCTGGTCTAGAAATGGCAGATTTTTTTTGAGAAACTGGGGGGAGGAGTTACTAGATTTACGTGAAAAAATTCAGTGTGTGGGTTGCTTTCTAGCAGCGTAAGAACTTTCCTTGCAAATAAGCAAGCTGAGAAAGAGCGTAAGTAATTAGTAGAATTATAATAAATAATACTTTATAATGAAGTATGAGAAGCATAGGCAGAAGCTAATGTATTCTTTGTAAAAAGGTGCAAGGTAGCACCTTTTATTATTTAATGGTTCCAACTCAGGAGGTATTGGGGGGGGAAAGCCAAAGTTCAAATTTGATGTGATCCTTTAATTTAATTTAATTTACTGGTTCTCTCACCTCTGCCGAAGAAATGTCATCTTATTTTATCATCTTTACGTTCCCCTTGTAAGAACATGGAGAGAGAGTGCATTTGCTATGCCCTTGCAAAGGCCTAAGTTTCTATAAACAATGATCCTGAGTGAAATCAAACACTCAAAAGCTGAAGATCTTAAAATATCTCTTTTCTTGCCATCCCCCTCCTGTCAGTGCCTTATAGCCCTCATGCCACTGAGAACAGTAGTGGGGACAGCTGCCCAGGAGCTTAACTTACTACACGAATGGGAGCCAAACATGCACATACATGAACATGTTTTCTTTCTCACATACATTCACATGCAGGATCCTGTACTTGCTTTTCAAAACGATCTTGCAGCCCAAAGCAGCTGGAATTCCGCAAACTCTTTTGGGCTTCATTTATTTAAATACAAGTAGCCCTCAACGTATGTCCATGACTGAGCCTCTAATTTCTGTTGTTAAGTGAGCTGAGCCCATTTTACCACCTTTTTTTTTTTTTTGCAGCAGTGGTTAAGTCAGTTATTAGGTTAGCAACGCGGTGGTTATGGGAACCTGGCTTTCCCTGACCCCGAGACACTGCAACTGTCTTAAGTACCTGCCAGTTGCCAAGTGTCCGAATTCTGATCACGTGACCACGGGGATGCTGCAATGATGGTAAGCATGAAAAACGGTCACAGGTCACTTTTTTCAGCGCCGCTGTAAATTTGAACGGTCACTCAATGAACTGTTGTTAAGGCGAGACTACCTGTATTTATTAAATTTATTAAACGACGGAGAAAACAGGAATGTTCTCCTATTTTCAGGGCAGGAAACAAACAAACAAAAAATAACCCAATGGATAATGTTTCAGTGTTTCTTTCTCTCCTTCCAGGAAAACTGCACAACGAACAGAAATGAGGGCGGATGTAAAAGGCAACGGGGACCGATCTTTTTCAGACAGGAGGCCAAACTGGCGAAAGCAGAACAAAGATGTCAGGACCAGACAAGCAAGGAAGTCACAGACTACGGGAGTTAAGCTATAGAATAGACCTTTAATGGCAAATGTCTGATTTAAAGTAATTTAGTGCACGTAAGAAAAGCTGAGGGCAACGAGGCTCCACTGCAGTACCGGAATATTGAATCTATTCAGATTTTTAAATAGAAAGGGAAGGAAAACAGTTAAAACAAGAAAAAAAGCTTTAGCTGTTGAACAAAAAGAGAAAGCAAGGATGATTGCTAGTATCCCAAAGCAGATACTAAAACTGGGGAGCAACTGCAAAGGAAGGGCAGCAGTCACGAGCCTAAGATCATTATGATAGATAAAATTATTTCCTGAAAAGATAAGCTGAAAGGGTTTGGCTGATAACGCCTCAGTGTTTAAACCAGGAAGAATATCTTTAAGCAGAAAAGCACGAAGTATTGTGCAGAGTAGCTTAGGAAAAAACCAACAACACCTGTTGTAACTATTAAGCATTTATTAATTTTGTGAGAAGAGAATGCAAACCTGGAAAGATAGGAGGTATACACACCAGGCTCTGTAATAGACGCAGAGGCCAAGAAAGAAGATGAAAGTAGTTTTTAAAAAACACCTCCTACTTTTAAGTATACAGATCAGTACAGAATGGATGGATATGCCATCAAGTAGCTATCACTTGGAATAAATGATTTTAAGTCCATTTTAATCTTTACACGGAGACACTTAAACTGCTTCCATTTTGCTCCGTTGCTATTGAAATAGTCTTTTTCTTTTTCTTCTTTTTGCAGTTCTTCCTTTTGTTAATAAAATCTAAGTTGTTCAGGCCATCTTCAAAGAGCTCTGTATTTCACTAAATAATATTCAGCATGTTTAAACATATTAAAAGACAAGTATCTGGTATCTCCTATTCAAGGACTCCTGACTTCGTAGCGATGTTTGTTTTCTATTATTGTGAGAAGTATATTCCTAACTAGTTTTGAAAACGGGGCTCTTTCTGTACCGTGGCCAAGCAAAATAGGTTAAAATAATAATTTTTTAAAAAAAATATAGAAGGTATTTTCAGAGGTTGACAGGGCATCGGAGACAGGAAATCATTCAGAAAAACAAATCCTTGAGAAAAGGTATACAACTTTTTCAAAAAACCACAGAACCCAAAAACAGAAACACACATACACACAAAGATTTAAATAGAATTAGCACATATCAAGGAGCAGATTTCAAATATTCTCAAACGCTAAGTACCTAAGAGAGGCAGCAATGATTAGCATGGGAAGAGCAGCTGTCACTCATCTTTAGTGATAGCTTTAAGCGGCTACTAGCTTCCCAACTTACCATCTTCCTCTTCCTTTCTGCAATCTGCTCCTCTGATTCCATTTCTACTTCACTGCTAATAGGAGTTTTTTCTTCTATATCATCAATAAAATCTGGCTCCTGAAAGATGGAAATGACTGCTTTTACAGAAGCTCTACTACTACTAGTAGTACTACTACTGCTGCTGCTGCTGGTGGTGGTATAACCTTGGGAACTCTACCATACTAGTGCTGCAATCCTATACACACTTACCTGGGAGTAAGTCCCACTGAAATCATTAGGACTTGCTTCTGAGTAGACAGGAATAGGATTGCACTGTAAAAAAAATCTCATGTCACAGCAAATGCACGACAGGATCGAACACGCAGAGCCTGCAACTCACTTAACAGCCCACTCAATTAATAACCTAGATCAAAGAGAGCTTTGAAGGTCCAAAAGCATCTTGGATAATCTTTGCATGCTAAACAGCGAAGATTGACTTTTAAAAACTTTAGCATTTCAATATTATTTTAGCAAGTGGTTAACTGGAACTTTTTGTTTAGATTAATTTACAGTTTGAAAGCTGGTAATGTGCATCAAAATTTTGTTATTAGTTAACTAACTTCATATGCTTCCAGTTGTTTTACTAACAGTGCAATCCTATACATTTTCCCCATCCCACTAAATATTTACAAGGCTTTAGCATTAGTTATGTGGACAAAATTATCTTGTGAGGAATTTCTCACAAACTGCATTTAATAGGGTATCACATTTATAGCTATTTTAATTGTATTAAACATATTATAATAATTCATATCATTTCCCCTACCCTACCCTGAAAAACCTCAGAGCTAATTTATATACCTATCCATTTTTTTAAGAGTATACATATTGGATATAAAGGAACTAATAATGGCAGATTAACATTATGTATCGTCCATCAGCTTACTAGCAACTGAAGTTAAAAATTCATAGTTGCCAAAATAAAACAAAAACCAAGCATGGTACACCAGTCAGCCTATTTTCACTCTCATCCTGTGTACTTTATCTGCATTATAATTCCTATCAAAACTGGGAGGGCAAACTTTTTTTCCTTAACATGTTCATTTTTATCTTGTTTGGTGCCATTTACATAAAAAAAAAGATGCTGTGGGCTTACTTGCAAGAATCCCAAGTGCTTTCCTATATTTCCCTAAAAAAAAAAAAAAAACCCCACAAACCTCCACAGCCAGTTGCCTGCCTTCCAATTAGGAGTAACTGGCTTAATATTTTAAGTTCACTGTTCTGGTTTTTAGTGGGTGATACACAGCAGTGATGCTTGTGTGTACGCGCATACACACACACACACCCATTTGTTTAAGCCATGAATTCAAAGGAATTAAGTTTTTTTTTTTTAAAATCACAAAGCACCATGAGGCTGAGAGGCATTTAACGAGTGCTATATCCCATCATGGAAAAAAAAGAGAGAGAGAAAAGGACCGTTGTTTTTTTTTTCCAATATGTGATATGTCTTTCCTGGATGAGTAAGCTGAATACACTCTTGCTATCGATCAGTGTTTGTAGGAATCACATGCTGTGCCATGTGGTCTACAACAATTCGCTGCGGGGCAAGAGTCACCCTAATATCAAAGAAACGGTGGAATAAGAATCGTTAAGGAAAAGATGCCAAAGGAGGGACAAAATGGAAAGCGAATGACAAAAAGTTAAAAAAATATTTTTAAAAAATCATTTTAATGAATAATGAAATTGAATTGTTGAATTGTCCCCCAGCGGGTTGGCCCGTTCCATGTACCATGTACAGTTGGCCGAAAGGCAAACAGCAGCCTTGAAGATGCAGATGGGCACCCTTAAAGACAACTAATGCAAAATAAGTAATACATAGCTTGCTTCACGCTGACATTTTCTTTCCGCGTGACATCGGCCAGGCTCATATGTAAGCTAGAAGTAAAATTCTATCTGGCCATGAAAAGGGGCTGGGCCTGGGTCTGTTCCATCAAATCTGCTTCCTCCAAGGAGCTGTCACGGCTGACTTGTCAGGAATAAAGCGAGATGCCCTAGGCTCCCATCATTAGCAGTTACTCGTACTAGGGTTCTTGGGTTTGCTGCTCTTAACAAACCAGGAATGCCAGTCTCAAACAAGGGAGACCAGGACACTGCTTTTTATTCCTGGTTCACTTTATCCACCGGTAAGACTGCGTGTACAGGCAGGAACGGATTTCCAGTATATCCAGTTTCTTCAGAATTCTGACTTATAGTTTTTGTTTGGCTCAAAGCAGCACTGCTTTTAGTTCCTGCGAGCGTTGTGTGCGCGTGTTGTGTATTGTTAACTATATCAGGCACGCCGACACAAGTTCTCTCCTGTTTTTCCTAGTCAGCAAGTAAAGTCAGAATATTGTTTTTTAAAAAAAATGCCAAATAACGTGACTGACGATTCTAGTTGCAACATTTTACCCAAAAGTCATCTTTTCAGAACTACAAACCGTACTTAGAATCTGTTTATAAACGATTGGACCTCTGCCTGGCTTTGTCCTCTGAAAGATAAATACCCTTCACAAAACTATCCTTAAGTCCTGGATTCTGGTTCAATTCCAAACTTCATTACCAACTGGGGGGGGTGGTTGTGTACGTGTCTTATTATTTAAAATATTAAGGCAGATGCTGGACGATGTGGGTAAATCTAGAAAACTCCCTTGCATTAAAATAATCTCTACATATCTGTAATTTCTCGTCTTGAAGGTTAACCCCCTAGAGGAGGATCCTGATCAATCCAGGCCCAGCATGATAGATATCCTTACACCAGTGATCTGCAAAAGTATTCAAAATGAGCTCCTGCTGTATGATGATGGAACTCAACAAGAACGGTTGATTAAGGTTGAAGAAATCAGGGATGATTTAAATTAGTCCCTTTATTTTAGAAAAGGCATCAGAACCTACTTTCTTTGTAGGCTCAGGATCCAAGCCAAAAACACACACCACACTCCTTAACCCCACACTGTAGGCCTGCCCATTCCCACTTTTGTGAGATACCATATGCTGTAAATATGGTACACAAGATGTTTTCCTTTTTTTAAAAAAGCAACAATAACAACTACCCTGCTTTTGCTGAAGTTTTTCTAGGTGAGAAGAGTAACCACAGGACGACGACAACAACCTAAAAAAATACCTGATTATTTGAGATCGACAATCGAAGGGGAGAAAGTTTCCTCTGTCGGTTTTCCGGAAACTTGGTTTTGCCTGTTGCGCCTTCACAATCCAGCGTGATGTTCTGGTTCTGAGTTTCCTTCTCCTTTTTCCCCTTTTTCCTTCTGGTTTCATAACCTGTATTTATCGTTTCGGTAGGCTCGGAGGGACGCTTCAACACCGGGCATTCAGGGTTTTCTTTGAGGCAAGCACAGTCCACTTTGTATTTGCTTGTTTTTAAAAAAAAAAAAAAAAGGGGGGGGGAAATTGACATAAGAAAAGCTTGTGGCTACGATTAGGAGATTTTTCAAGTAAACACACAAATGGTAGCCTAACTCTTTTTACAACTACTCAAAATTGAACATCATTATATTAATAATAATGTAGTTGGGAAGGGACCCTGGAGGTCCTCTACTCCAGCCCCCTGCTCAGGCAGGAAACCCTATACCAGGGGTAGGCAACCTTGGCTCTTTTATGACTCGTGGACTTCAACTCCCAGAATTCCTGAACCAGCCATGCTAGCCCAGGAATTCTGGGAGTTGAAGTCCACGAGTCATAAAAGAGCCAAGGTTGCCTACCCCTGCCCTATACAATTTCAGACATATGACTGTCCAGTCTATTTTTAAAAACTTCCAGTGTTGGAGCATTCACCGCTTCTGGAGGCAGGTAGTTCCACTGGTTAATTGTTCTAACTGTCAGGAAGTTTCTCCTTAGTTCTAGGTTGCTTCTCTCCTTGATTAGTTTCCACCCGTTGCTTCTTGTCCTGCCTTCAGGCGCCTTGGAAAATAGCTTGACTCCCTCTTCTTTGGGGCAGCCCCTGAGATATTGGATGACTGCTATCATGTCCCCCCTCGTCCTTCTCTTCATTAAACTAGACAGACCCAATTCCAGCAACCGTTCCTCGTATGTTTTAGCCTCCAGTCCCCTGATCATCTTTGCTGTTCTTCTCTGCACTTTAATGTCACCTTTCTGACAATAATCCTGGTGTCATGCTTGTTGCCAAATTTTGCAGTGCTCTTTTCTGCACTCTTTCTAGAGTCTCAACCTCTTTTTTACATCGTGGTGACCAAAACCGGATGCAATATTCCAAGTGTGGCCTTACCAAGGCCTTGTAAAGTGGTATTAACACCTCACGTGATCTTGATTCTATCCCTCGGTTAATGCAGCCCAGCACTGTGTTGGCCTTTTTGGCAACTGCAGCACACGGCTGGCTCATATTTAAGTCCACTAGGACTCCAAGATCCCTCTCACAGTTACTACTATTGAGCAAGGTACCCCCTACACTATACCTGTGCATTTGGTTTTTCTTGCCTAAGTGTAGAACCTTGCTTTTTCACCATTGAATTTCATTTGGTTAGATAGCGCCCAGTGTTCTGGTTTCTGTGCCTGAAGAAAGTCAGAATCCTAGTTGCCCTTTCCTAGTCTAGCTTCTTATAACCATTACACCAGTTCTCTCCTAATTTCTAAAAGACAATCAAATTGGTATTTTAAATCATAAGCTAGATTCCGTGAAACTTTCACTGTACTGCCAAAAAGGAAGATGAGGATGAAAAAAAGATTAATATGTCTAGAGTGACCAAAGGTTTTGGGAGTCATGTTACTAATATTAACTACGCTCCAGTGTTCACTGGCTACATCATTTTGTGATAGGGTATGCGAGCTCTCAAAGGAAGCATCTGGCAATTTAGCTGCATTGCGAAATCTAATATTGGTACCTATATTATAATCTAAGGATACAAATTATACTGAACATTTTTCGCTTACTTTTATGAGTCTGCATTTAATTCCTAGATTATGACAATACACAACTGGGAAAAAAATTGATGATTAATATAATCACCCGTGAATATGTCAGCAGCACCTCTGAAGCTCAGCATTACTTACCAATTTCCATAATCAAAATCAAACGCTATTGTTATTTCTGTTCCCTTTGGAATGTCCTGGGTGGAGTAGATATAAAGGTGAATAGTTCCATCTTCAATGGCATGTCTAACCTAGATGGGGGAAAAAAACCAGTATTTAAACATAGGAGTATCTTATGTGTTTTAAATATAGATTTGTTCCAAATAAAGACTTTAACCGTCTTATTGCTTTGGTAAAATCCAAAGTAGGGGAGGGCAGTCATAATAAGGTCATTTTATATCATTAATGAAATAAATATAGTCTGTTCATAATGTATATACAACCACGTAGCATCATGAAGAACTCTTAGATTCCACGTTCAATGGCTCAAAACATTTCATTCATTTCAGTTGACTAGCAAGCAGGGAAGGAAACTTCTCCATTGGGGCCTGTCAAAAATGCATGAGCCACTCAGAATCAGTTATTAAAAAAAAAAAAACTAAATTTAGCTAGCGTCAGTATTTAGGGGAGCAAGGAAATGAAAAAAAATTAAACATTTATATTCCTAAAATGGATCGTTCCAGTTATCAGGTTTGAAACAGTACAGTATTAATTTTTAAAATCAAGCCAATTCCAGCAGCCTTGTCGACTTTCTTTCCAGTTACAAACACAACGACACAATACCTTAAAAAAAACAAAAACCAATTTCTTGGAAATGAAAGTTGTATTTTATACATTTCTGTGCTTTTTTTCAACCATTAAATTTGAAACAAGCTTTTGCGTCTCAGATGTTTGCTTGTGAGGGAAGGGATAATGGTGCAATATTTTTGTTTAATATATCTTGGAAGGATTCTCAAATTGCCATAACAAATATGGTTATGTCCTCATTCTATGCCTGCATGAAGGCTTGCATAAGCAGGACACAAATGAATTCAGTTTTTCTAGAATTTCTACTGAAACACTAGTCCAAATTTTAATACAGGCTTTCAATTTCCATATCCTACAAATTCAGTTAAATGGGAAGTTTAATTTTATTTAAGAATTTAGGCTGTTATCTAAGGTACAGTACCAATGACAAATGTAAAAAAGATTCCTAACTTAAGAAGAGTAAGGAAGCAGACAAACTCAAACTTGTTTACCCTTATTTTCTCCAAAAAAATACCACCCAAAGCCAGTAATAAAGTCTCCTTCCTTCCTTCCTTCCTTCCTTCCTTCCTTCCTTCCTTCCTTCCTTCCTTCCTTCCTTCCCATCAATAAATATTAAGAATTATCACACCTATGCCAGTCAACTCATTAATACAAAAACATCCTTTTCATATTCAACTGTGAATGACGACAGTCAATAAGTAACTCATATTCTCAATTTCATTCCTTCTGGCCTTGTTTCCTTTACAAGTTCAGATACATTATTTGCTCAGAATATTGTTCCCTGCATCTGATAAAGTAAATGACACTATACTGCATCTGCATTCTTGAAAAAGTCCCGAAACTCTAATTTTGCTGCATTAGATTCATAGCTAACCCTAACCCAGGGATAGGCAACCCAAAACACTCAGAGAGCCACTTGGACCCGTTTCCCACCAAAAACAAAACCCTGGGAGCCGCAAAACGCTTTTGATATCTAAAATGAAGCTAACACTGCATATATCCTTTTTTACCATTATTGTAAGTGTGTGTGTGTGTGTGTATAAAGGTAAAAAAGGATATATGCAGTATTATTTTCATTTTAGATGTCAGAAGGGTCTCTGTCTCTCTCTCTGTCTCTCTCTTTCTCTCCCTCTCCCTCTCTCCGATCTTCTGCTTAGCTGGCAAGCTGGCTTCAAGCTGTTCTCCAACAAGCTCAGGGGTAGGCAACCTCGGCTCTTTTATGACTCATGGACTTCAACTCCCAGAATTCCTGAGTCAGCATAGCTGGGCTAGCTAGATCTCTCCTGCCCTTCCTGCAGAGATGCAGCAAAGGGAGGAGCTCCGCCCAATAAGCTTTTTTTTCAGCTCCTTGGAGAACACTGTGAGTCCACTCTCTTTTTTACACACAAACACACACACACACAGATAGAGAGAGAGAGAAGCAGGGAAGCTCAAGTGCCTCTCTCTGCAAATGGCAGGGGAGGCTGGGAGCCACAGGGGAACGCTCAAAGAGCCACACGCGCCTCCAGAGCCGCAGGTTGCCGACCAGTGCCCTAACCCTTGGTTTTAGAATTTGGGTGGTGGTGGATAATATTCCCTTTTCTTCTGCCATATTAATACAACAATGTACCAGCTTTAGTGATCTAATTACAGCACAGTATAGCATAGTAATACCATACACATTCTTGCTTCATTTTATAATAAACATAAGGTTCTGTAACTTGAGCTTACATTCCCTGAAATGTTCAAAACTGGAAAATATTTTAATTCCTGGAAAACAGCTACACACAGCTGGGTCAAATTAAGACTGGTTTGTTGAACAGAACTTTATTAGGTTATATTTATAAATAAGAAAAGCCTACCTCGGCATTAGGTGTACAAGAACGTCTGATAAATCGAGCTTCGTTTCCGAAGGTTCTTGCATCCACACACATTTCCAGCCCGTGAAATTTAGAATAGAACAGGACAAAGGGGTACGGCCTAAAAAACCAATGATAATAAACATTCTGTTGTCACAGTGAAAATATTTTAAAAAATAACTAAAAGTTACTTCGTTTTTCAAATGTGTAGACAAGCAGGTACCACGGAGAAAACATGTCACAATGTTATATAGGCTGCTGAAACTTTGGGGTAGGAAGTTTCACTGCAACCTTTTGTTTATTAGTTCAGAACGATGATCAAAGTGGGACTTTTTGAGCAGGCTGAAACAACTCACTCCGATCTATTAACAACCAAGCAGTTACTAAAATTATTATGCCATGGTTAATAGTATTGTCCAGAAAATTAAATAACAAAAAAACAAACAAACAAACAAAACTCAACCATCATCCTTCCCTGTCATATTTTCCATGGTTACTATCCGTGAGAACTAAAGGCGGAAGATCTGTTGGGATCAATATCTCTTCTTTAGCACACTTATAACATGTTGTTTATAAATGACTTCATGATAGTTTTATACTCTAAAAGTTGAATTTAATTCTTGGTAACTTTGGGATTCATACATACAGACTTCTTGACAAGGTACTTACAGTATGAGGTTGTTTGCCACCTGTGTTTTTTTTGGGGTGTGTGTGTGTGTTTTTAAAAAAATTCAATTAAAGAAGTCAAATATTATTACACCCTGAGGCTTCATAAGATAATAAACTTAAAAAGCAGCATCATAAATAATCTTTTTCACTTGCATTGGCATCAAGAAAATTGCCATGATCTTGCTTTGACCTGCACTTCAGTTACCATTATTGGAACTAAGAAAGAATTCTATTTTACATCAGATTCACTGCTGACTTTCCTGGCCATTCTAGGGCTATTTTGATTTGGGCAGAAGGCTGGCACGTTAACCTAACTGCCCTGTTTTCTGAAAGGCAATCAAGCCAAGTAGCTCCTCAGAGATTTAATGAATGAGAAAGCTGTACATGTAGATGCTGGCTTAGGAAGTTTAAGTTTTTGTTGACTTTGTTTCGGTTTTGTGGTTCACGTTTTTCATATGCCAGGAATCCTTGTGGAATCAGCATATATAAATGCTGTACATAAAACATTTCAAGAATGGTAGACAGAGAGAGAGAGCTGCTTTAGCATCTACTAGATGGGTGGTTTGTTGTTTTTTTAAAAAACTCAAAGTGAAGATTTGTATTTTTGCTTTGCTGTTTAGCTTCCAATCATTCCGTTAAGACATTTCTTAATAAAACCAAAATATAAACTTAAACAGAGAAAGGAAACCACTACTATTTATTCATTCAGCATGATTAGTGAGAATGACATTTTTTTCCCTTGGCAAATAGGGAGAAAATTTAAAGAAAAACGAAACAGTAAGGTATGTCATCTAAATAAAAGGGTCTAGAAGAAAATACACTTATCGTGTGATAGCCTTTTTTTCTGAGTATGAAGTATGCTAAATCTGTCTGAATTATAAAATTTACCATATCAATCCTTGTGATTATCACTAATTTAATCTACTCAGGCAGTGTGTATCATCTGCTGTAATGTTTTTTCTTTGAAGTTGCTGGTTCTTTCATAAGCAGCTTTAATTTTACGTTTGCTAAGTTAATGACTATCTGCATGCAGCTTTTACTTTTCATTTGCCAGGCAACGTGTGGAGAATGCAAGTCAGTCAAAACAAGCAACTTCAAATGTTGGTACCCGACTGAGACATAGTGATAAAAATAGTGAGACAAATGGAAAAAAAAAAAGTTTAAAAGTCTGGAGGAGATAAAACTGTGTATGTAAAGTAGAAATGAGAAGGAACAATGCTGTCTAATTACCAAAGTGAATGACAATAGCTACTTCAGATTTCAAAAGGAAAGCTGACTGAGATGGAAAGTGAAGACCAGGTGAAAAATGTATTTAATTTGCTTGATAATTGTTAATATGTTTAAGAGAGAGAAGGGAGGGAGAGAATAACTGAAGAAGGTTAAATAATGTTGTAACAAGATTTTAGAGAAAGGTACCTCTTAAAGAAATATCCATTAGCTTCAAATTGTTCCCTCAGCATGAATTTTCCACGATATTCAATAATAAGTGCATCAGGAGGCAAGTCTTTGGCAGCTTTTAGGATTTTCTTATTTTTTTGAATATAGCTCTAAAAGGAGAAAAGAAAAATTTAAGAATCTTATTAACTGGCACACCGATACAGATATAATGTACCCTTTTTACAGAACAACTTGGTAATTACAAATGTGTTTTCTTTTCTTTTTTTTTTTTAAAAAAAGCTAATTGATTTTACTCCTGGAAGGGCAAATTACACCAGACTTTGATTGTTATATTTACACAGGCATCTTAATTTACATATTGGAAAGGACAACAACTCGAAGGCATGTGTAAATTCTATAAAACTGAAAATCAAGGCAAACTTCTTTTTTTCCCCAGACTGGGTGGGTGGGGGGAGCCTCTTCCCTTAAAGATGCTTCACACCATCTTATTAAAAGGCCAGAACTGAGGTGGCAGAAGGAATGAAAAAAAAAAAACATGAAATATGCAGTCTCTTTTACATTTTGCTAACCAGAGCAAAAAGGGCAGGTGCCAAATAAGATACATTTCAACAAAAAAAATGCCAACATGCGGATTCTTAGGCAAAGGGAATTGCTTCTGCATTTTGGACAGCCTTTAGGGGTGGGAATACGCCGCCTTGCTAAGAAAAAGTCTTACTGTACTCTGACACAACAACTAAGGAACTCACACCTCTGGTAATTGTGTCACTTCTGATCAAAAGAGAATTGGCCTATATTTAGGCGAAGGTCTCTGCAAGCAGGGACATTCCTCCAAGGAGTGCGTCACGTGCGCCATGCTGATGCTAGAGAGAAAGAAGCAAAGATGCTTCTTATTACAAGAGCTGAGAATGTAACTTTTCCTTTATTGCTTAAGTCTCTTTTCTACCGACATTAAATTGATCAAATAGCTTGCAGATCCCTTCCATAGACTGCAGGACACGGAGTCTGGCTGGCATAATTTTTGCACTCTTTATTTTCTCATAATTAACTGTCAAGGAGCATTTACTTGGCATTGGGGGCGGGGGGAATACTGCAGGATATATTTGAAGGTAGATTAAGCTTCAAGTGTGTACAAATCAAATAGACAGCACAGGGGGTCTTCAAACTGGGCCCTTTTATGACTTGTGGACTTCAACTCCCGTGCACGCTGGCTGAGGAATTCTGGGAGTTGAAGTCCACAAGCCATAAAAGGGCCCAGTTTGAAGACCCCCGAGTTAGCACCTTCCTAGCCATTTATAACCAATTGCATACAATGAACTAGACAAAACATTAAGTGCTTAAGCATACTGGCATATTGTGCATCTATTGTTTCAGCAAAAAATTACAAGTCTGTTTATAGCCATGTCATTTGACAATTACAGATGGGTTCCAAGGTATTGGTTGTTCGTGTCAAAAGTACCATTGTTTCTATCCAAGTAATGGGTTCCTCCAGGGCTAAATGGCTATCCATTTATATTGATGACCACTCTCGTTAAAATGCATTACATATCCCAAATTGGATTAATCCTGAAATTTGCCACTGCAAAACAGGAGAACATGCATTCAAGAAAATCAACAGAGATGTGTAAGAATCCCACTGCGTATTGCTTCTGCTCTGAACAAAGCAGTCCTTCTAAGACAGAGGCAATTCTGTCAAGCTATGTTGACAAACGAAACTGGCATTGGGTGTTTGGCCAAGGAGGATCCTTTCAGAAATTATAGCAACACGGTGGAAGTAAAAATGCGGTCAAAAGGAAATAAATTTCTCTCACTACAATTTTCCTGTTCCCCTGAGTCTATTGTTTTGTGGAAAGGGAGGCCTGCGTACACTACCAGAGCCAATAATTGGGAGGTGCAAAAATATTCCGCGCACAACAGCTGGTTTTAGACAGTTGTGCTTGAACCGAAACATGCCCATTTGGGCTGATTTGCTCCGTGGACAGAACAAAATGGTGCATGTTCCATTCCTGATAGAAGTGGTTGGGAAGACTTGAGAAAGACAAAACAATCCTGGGAAGCTTACTAATACAGGTAGGGTGGTAAAATATCCTAGGTTGGGACTCCATCGTCTGTGGTTTGATAGGAGAAAAAAATGCTGGGAGTAAGTAAGACAGCTGCTAGTAGGATGTGCTGGGATATGAGCAGTGGCAACTGCGAGGAAGATCAGAAAATCAGGGATTTAGTAGGCCAGTTGGATGTGCTGTTAGATGCTGTGGAGACTGTCTGGGCAATGGAAACCATTTTCCCCCTCTTCGCTCTCTCTAGATTTTGCCAAAACCTGGAACAACCTAAGCAATTCAGGTTTGGATTTGGTTCTGCCAAACCACAGGCTGATCTGAAGCAGCTCAATAAAACCTTTAGAACGCAAATGTTTGTCCTAAGTTCAAAGCATTTAGCACGGAAGCTAACATCTACATAACTTTTGGCCCAAACTTTGTTTAAAATATTTTATCAGTATCTTTGGTTACAATCTGTAAGTAAACGTTATTTTCTAATACTTAAATATGGGTTTATTGCCTATATTTTATAAGACTTTGACACCATTGCACCACTGAAAAACAAAGCTTATGGGTTTCAATTCTTTTTCAGTTGTACTAGTGAAAGAGACTGGAAAATGCTAAGATGTCTTTGTTTCGATCAGTGGTGTTTAAAATGAATACAGCAGCAAAGGGTTTTGAAGGATCCTTTGATTAAAATGTAGTATTGCTCACTTTTGGTCTCAATTTTTTAATTTAAGACTATGTATGTATTTTTCATATTCACGTTTTATACTCTGAGCTACCCAGGGTCAAGAAGAACACAACTCTAAATCTAATAAATAAAATGTAAAAAAAACAAATGCTCCATCTATATGTCATTTTCCATATGTATATATATTGATTTCTTGATTAGCAGCTGACAGATCAGGCATGTTAATGCTCAGCTGGGATGGCTGAAATGCTATTTGCGTCGTTGAAATTTGAGATGGTCACACACTTTTGAATTGTCCTATCTGTCACCTTGGAGGATGGAGTTAATATTATCTCATTACAAATTGTCTGGACCAATTACAACAGACAATTGTGTGCCTCACTTTAAATGATCAGGGGACTGTAACATTTCTGTGCCACAGAAATGGAAGGCAGAAATTCCTGGATCTCAAGATAACATAAGCCAAAAGAGGGTTTTATCATGGATATGTTACATTTTAATATTGCTTCTTATTTTTCAGTCAATCCATAAATTCTCCAATAAATAACTAAAGATGTGTTTTCAAGTACATGTACGCATGTAATAGTATACATGCAAGTTGTTTTCTTCCATCCCCTTATCATTTTTTTTCAATATTTATGAATACATACATACAATCATAAAATATATGATTGAAATGTCTTTGGCAATGATAAACACATCAGAATATGGATTGAGGGCTTCACTGAGGTTTACAATGAACATGAAAACAGTGCAAGCTTCATTTTGTAACAGAATCTTATTACATTTCTTGCCAGTTCTTTCTTTTATATCAAAATGACATCTATTTTCTCCTAGTGATGTTGAAGTGTTCTTAATATTAAAGGAAACCATTTGTGAATGAGTCATAGGCTAACCAGACTCTCACAATTCCATCTCCAACAACTTCTGCATGACACAAAATGACTGTGTCAGCTACCGATAGTGGCTGAAAGCTTTAATTCTCCATTTTACTCAGTTATTTTTCTACTTCGAAGTTAGAGATAAAACTATTTAATTTTGTAGCTCGTAATGGTTCTGTGGATAATTAGAATTTAATCTTCCATAAAACCGTGAACACTTTTATTAATGTCGGTTTGTAGTATTATTTATTGCAGTCTATAAATATATTGTAAAGTATCTATTGTGATAATTGAAAGTCACGACTGAAAACCGTTCCCCACCAATAGCTGGCTATTTTAGAAAGTAAATAAAACACATGACAAATAAATAAATAAACGACTGCTCATTAGGAAGGGGAAAGCCACACCTTCAATACCATGATATTTGGCATAAGGAAATGCAAAAAATTGTAACGCTGCGTTAAATTAAAAGTTCTTCCAATATGCATCCATGTACCTCTATTGGAGGTTTGAAGATTGAGTTGCTGGTGACCATTTCTTTTTTTTCATCTCCATTTCCTAATCTTAAAACTATTCGCTGGGCCTCTCTCTGAACACCTTCGCTGTACTGATTATTGCTTGCCTCTTCGTAGCGGTCCATCCATGCCTTGATTTTAGTTTCCCACCCAAAGTTTGAAATATCAGAAGGATCGATCTCCGGAGCCGAGCCCTAAGTGAAAAATAATAGAGAGACAGACGTAAATGGAGGGCAGGTTTTCGGAGCCAGCTTGACTCAAAACATCTGTGAAAAAACATAATTACCTAATTTGTGCACAAGATGCATGAAATTTAGCAATTGTTCTACAAAATTAAGGGCTCTCAATGATATGGTCTCTTGACATTTCACCATACCTTCCCCTGGAGTTTCAATCAAATCCTGCTCCTGCGCCTCACCTTTAACTGAAATAAAAACCTCAAAGTTAAGATACTCTTCACTTTCCTGGGGTGTTTTTTTTTTTTTTTGTCAGTTTTCCTGCTCACAGATTCTCTCAATCCCACGAAACCCAACTGCTTTACTTTATGGAAGCCAGACTGCCGATGCTACGTTCTCAGCTGATCCGCGCTAGTGGCCCAGCACAATTGTACACAAATGACAGTGTTTCTGTCGTGGTAACAGACATTTTTTATTAGATTAATAGCAACAGCACTGAAGACTTATATAACGCTTTGCAGTGCTTTACAGCCCTCTCTGAGCGGTTTACTGGTTCAGCGTATTTGCCCCCCAACAATCTGGGTTGTCATTTTACCAACCCCGGAAGAATGGAAGGCTGTGTCAACTTAGAGCCGGTCAGGATCGAACTGCTGGCAGTTGGCAGAGCTAGTTTTGGACTACTGCATTCTAACCACTGCACCATCCCCACAGCTCTTTAATTTAGGGACACACTTTTATTGTGGTTCTAGTTTCCCTTAAGGAAGTCAGGTGCAATGCTAGGTATCTCCTGTTTGCTTGTTTTCCCTCCCAACACTTTTCTTTGTATCCCCTTAAACAATATGCTTAGTGTTTATATGAACTCTTACTGTGAGAGGATTTCCAAAGGTATATTACCAACCAACAGAACTGGAATGGGCCTTTTTAAGAGGCTCTTTCTTGGCTCTAGAAATCCTTTTCTTAGCAATCTACTTTATTCTATCTCTTCAAAGCTGCCCTTGGAAGTATGTGCTGCAGATGAAGCTGTCATCGTACAGCTTCAAATCCTCAAATTTCCCCAGGCACCATGCCCAGTGTTGAGAAGATTGGGAGCGCAGTCCAACATCTAGCAAGCATCCTTACTGGTGAATACTAGTTTATCAACTGCCCTTCAAGTTATTGTAGTAGCTCAATTGCATTACAGGCAATATTTATACATCTCTGTGGGGTTTCTGTGTTACGTCGCATTTACGTTGTATTTTTAACTTAATCTTTTATGAACATTCGATGCAATTGGCCACCTTAGCCATTAGTTTTAGAAGTAAGAAGATACAAAGATTTGAAACAGTGTAAAACATACTTGATAACCAACCCTTTGACGCTCGTCAATCAATGAACAAAAGAGTATTCCTTAGTATAGTGAAATAAATAGTAACAAAAACATAAACAACGTATTTTACCTTAACTCTTGAAGATTTTCTGGAGCCTTCACGGAAAGCCTAAAAAAAAATTACATCAGCATACAAGATTAAAATAGATATTCTCTGAAGAAAGATTCATCTGCAAATATTCATCTTTTCATCGTCATCACTGTGCTGCAGAAGACAAAAAACCTTCGGCGGCACTATGAAACGCAGGTAAATTCTCCTTATGCTTTGCATAAGGTAGTAGAATATAATTATTCTACCTGTGGAAGCCCAATGGGAGTTCTACCAAATTGTGGGGGGTGTATGTAGCAATGAGGAGGCTACAGTAAGAGACTGTGTAACTTTATACGTCAATATTACTTCCTAGCTCATTATCTTCCTCTGCCAATTTTCACCTGATCTCAGGACCACTGTCTCTCTGTGCTATTTCTATGCTCTTTATATCAACCGGTTCCCGATACAGACCAGTTCTTGTTACTAACATCCCCCCTTCTTAGAATCAAGAGAGGAGATCCTTCAGTTTTTCTTTTTATTTCCTCCGCCTTTTTTAATGTCCGATTTCCACATGTCAGAGATTATATTGTGGATACTACAGTGTCTAAGAAGTGCTGAGCAACTGAACATCAGCCTGGTTGGAGCAGGTGTCCCTGGCTCCTTTTATTTAAAGAGGTGCTGGTGCACCTCTTCCTTAAGAAGCCATCGCTGGATTCCACTGTTCTGAACAATTTTCGTCTGATCTCCCTCGTGCAGAAGCTGGGGTGTTGTAACCCCAGAGGATCCTGGAGGAAGCGGAATATTTGGACCCTTTTCGGTCAGGTTTTAGGCCCAGATATGGGACCAAAACAGTGGCAGGATGGAAGTGGTGCATCCATCCACGCTCTTCTTGATCTCTGGGAGGCCTTCGATCAACCATGGGTGTTCCTTTGTGCTGACCTAAGGAGTTGTGTGTGGGGGGAGGGGGTGGCACAGTTCTGTGCTGGTTCACCTCTTTCCCCCAAGGCCAGTCCCAGTTGGTGTTGATAGGGAGTGAGAAGCCGAACTCATGGCTCGCCTTACATGAAGCCCCCTTCGTGAAGGGGATAGGCAGTTTTAAAATGTATAAATAAAAATAAGCCTTAAGTTTTAGCTTACTTTTTTACATTTTGTGATGGTTTGCTCTTTCTCTCCGCTTTTTTTCCTTTTCTTATCTGTGACTTTTGTAACTCGTGTAGCCGTTAGCGTAATTGTAGTTGGTGTGTGTTGAAAAGCAGTATATAATTCGACAGGAACCTCATCACCACTTTCTGTTGCACTGGTATCCCCATCTTTAAAATACAAATGGAACAGGGAAATTATCTCACAGGACTGAAATATTCCATGAATTAAGCCATTGATGGTTTAAACTATAGTAACTGCATCTACAATTACCAAAATGTATGAAATAGGACAAGGGTAGGCAACCTTGGCTCTTTTATGACCAGTGGTACGG
The DNA here is from genome assembly GCA_034064705.1 of Bothrops alternatus. NCBI lineage: Eukaryota > Metazoa > Chordata > Lepidosauria > Squamata > Viperidae > Bothrops > Bothrops alternatus. Next base: position 793,484 of record JARGCV010000301.1, read on the forward strand.
GTACCACCTGTGGTACATTGGCACCTGGCAGGGGGAACGCAACCATCCTAGAAAAGTAGTAGCAGGGGAGGGGAATGAGCTGAACCGGTGGCAGTACCGCACAAGCCTGAGCGAGAGACGGCTGGAGCTGCAGGGCTGTCCGGGCTCAGCGGAAGCGCCAGGATCAGCACCAGGCTCCAGCTGGAGCTCGGCGCTGATCCTGGTGCTTCTGCTGAGCCCAGAAGAAACACTGATCAGCTGGAATGTTGCAGCATCTCCAGGGTCTTGTGATTTACATTCAGATGCTTGGCAACTGATTCATATTTATGATGGTCACAGTGTCCCAGGGTCATGTGAAGGGACCAAAACCTGCTGCAACCACGCAGCAGACAGGGGGTAAATAAAAACCAAACACCCCCCACCACACCCCCGCTGCCAATCCTCAACAGAAATGCTCACAACAATGAAAACCTCGGCCAGGAGGAAGAGCGCCGTTGTGCAGGCAAGCAGGTGTCTTGCTCGGCTGTGCCTTGGGGGGCACTTTTTTCAGTTGCATTGTAACTTCCAACAGTCACTAAGCGAACTGTTGTAAGTCGAGGACTACCTATACTTTTATCACTTTTTTTCCTTTTTTTGGTTATCAAGTTTTTGACACCTTGCTAGGCGACTGGTGGTACTCAGATATTGCCATATTCTAAAAGTGGTATAATGGGCGAAAAGGTTGAAAAGCCCTGTTGTAGACTGTAGAGTGTTCAATGACTGGAATAGTCGACAAATATTGTAAAACAAACTCCAGCATCTTTGTATCAGCAGTAGGACAACCAATTGTTGCAAAGCTGAGAAGCAAGACGTAAAGACTTGGCACAGCCACCAAGCTCCCTTCAAACGTTACTGCTGAGTTGTTATTTTTATTACAAGCATAATAGTTAACTAAAAACACAGGAAATAAGTTTACAAGATTTGATTAATTTAAACAATGTCCATTTGACTTAGAAGGAAAATATTCAAAAGATGTTCTGTAAACAAATACTGTTAAGTTATTTGCATAAAAGTTGGTGAGCTATTTGCATACAAACAGGTTTTTATTAGCAAATAAAAACATTCCATCTATACTTCTTAAAGGATGTTTATTTTTTAGCAAAACCGGCTGGGGGGTGTCAACAGCAACAGTGCTTGGTATCAATATAATTATCAATATAATTATCAAGAACAAACCTTAGAATTTAATGAATTTTTTTTTTACCTACCTGACATATTTTCCCTTTTTCTACGCTGGAGCAACACTGCTCTTTCTTTATCTAAGCTCCTTTTAGAAGAGGAAAAAAGAAACTAAGTAAATATTAAGATTTTGATGGAATATCAATTTTTTTTAAAACAAATGGTATATGTGTATTAAATGTAATAAACAATTAAAATAAAAATGGCTGTATCCACTCACCGTACTAATACATTCGTTTTTGCTCTCTGAATACAATATCAAACTTTTAGCCTAGAACTCTCCACTCTGGGAATTTTATACTTGGTAGAAAGCATCAATTTCAAAGCACAGAACTTAAGCAATGCAGTGTCATCTAAATCTCTGTTACTTTAGTATTCCAGCTTCATACTTAAGAGAGACAAGACTAGCCCTCCTAAAAAGATTTGTATTCTGACAATATTCAAAACATAGAAACCGTCTCAAACGGGGTTTGTTTCTTGTAATAACAGAATGCCTATACTGCATTTTTTTAATCTGGCAAATACAGGTGAAACTCGAAAAATTAGAATATCGTGCAAAAAATTCATTTATTTCAGTAATGCAAAAGGTGAAACTAATACATGAGATAGACTCATTACATGCTAAGCAAGATAGTTCAAGCCGTGATGTGTCATAATTGAGATGATTATGGCTTACCGCTCATGAAAACCCCAAATCCGCAATCTCAGAAAATTAGAATATTGTGTAAAGGTTCAATATTCTAGGCTCAAAGTGTCCCACTCTAATCAGCTAATTAAGCCATAACACCTGCAAAGGGTTCCTGTGCTTGATTGGCCAGCAAACCCGCCTGACCTGAACCCCATAGAGAATCTATGGGGCATTGCCAAGAGAAAGATGAGAGACATGAGACCGAACAATGCAGAAGAGCTGAAGGCCGCTACTGAAGCATCCTGGTCTTCCATAACACCTCAACAGTGCCACAGGCTGATAGCTTCCATGCCACGCCGCATTGAGGCAGTAATTGCTGCAAAAGGGGCCCAAACCAAGTACTGAGTACATATGCATGCTTATACTTTTCAGAGGTCCGGTATTGTTCTATGTACAATCCTTGTTTTATTGATTGCATGTAATTTTTCATGAGCTGTAAGCCATAATCATCTCAATTATGACACATCACGGCTTGAACTATCTTGCTTTGCATGTAATGAGTCTATCTCATATATTAGTTTCACCTTTTAAGTTGCATTACTGAAATAAATGAACTTTTGCACGATATTCTAATTTTTCGAGCTTCACCTGTATTGTGTGAACAGAACCAGAGGAAATTATTCAGTAAATCAAGGTTACACGAGCCACATCCTGGCATTGCTCTGTTATAGATTATCTTGTTCTTCTGCCAATTCTTGATAAGATGCTCCAGCTGGTTTTATCCTATCTTATTCCTCCAACGGTTGACTAGTTATTGGAAAGAGAGACATACACAAACCTCCTTCTTTAAAGGATCACATTTTTTCCAATACATAGAGGTGGATTATTTCTCAGATAAAATGACAATTATGTTAATTATGAGTAATCTTGATCCAATAACAAAATACTGCTTAATGTATGCTTCAGCCTGCAATGCTTGTGACTAAAAATAGATAGATAGATAGATAGATAGATAGATAGATAGATAGATAGATAGATAGATAAGATAAAAGTAAAGATTTGAGAGACTTATCCTGTCATCATTTTTTACCCATAAAAGTAAGTAATATTCTCTGTACGTACTGGAGCAAATGATGATTATTTATTCCAATAATAAAATGAAGCAAGGTAAAGCTAATGTTCAAAGGTAATAAATATCAAATCTTCTTTAATTCAAATATCATTATGAAAAAGCACTATTTTTTACTGAATGAAGAGTGCCACCTTTTAAAATAAATGGTTCCCTTTAATATAATATTCAAATGTATTGATATAATGGAGAGGAGATGTTTATCTTCATCTGCTCGTATTTTGTCCATGTTTCAAATCATGTGCCAACACAAATAATATATTTTCAATTATGCACCACTCACCTAGGCTGGCAACGCTCACAAAGGTATGTGTCAGGAATATGCTGCCTCTCAATCCCCATGCAATCAATGTGCTGCCAAACACTTAAATTAAAGAAGAGGATACAGTGTTATCTTCGTACTTTTCAAGGTTTAGACAGTTCATTCAAGTTTCCTTGTGGCTGAAGAAAATTATTTTCCCTAACACCTGCTATCATTTGCAATTATGATAAGCAAAATGTAGGGAGTGCTCCCTTATTGCGGTTTCAAATAATCTCCTCTCTAAACAATGTAGGAAGTGCTACATTACTCTCTTTTTGTTTGGATATCCTGCACGTGGCTTGTTTTGTTTCTGTAATTCCTCTAAAGCCACAAAGCCTTGAAGAAAGCATTAGCTGATAAGCAGTTTCAATCCTCTGCCATCAGCCAAGCTAACTGAACAGGGCTGGGATGAGGCAGAATCATTTCTCTCTATATATCAGGGGTGTCAAACTTGCAAACTTGCAACATCACCTGACGTGTCGAGACGTATTATGAATTTTTTTCATTGCCAGCAATGAGGTGGGCGCAGTTTTGGCATGATGCATCCAGCCCATGAGCCGGCAGTTTGATACCCCTGCTATATATATTCCTCTTTGCCTGGCTGCTTTTACTCTTTGTTTTTAAACAATTTGTTATGAAAAAGGCAGCAATGTTACTGTCTGTCTGTGTGTTGTGCTTTTATTTTCAGGCAGGATACCTAATCCTGAGTTTATAGTCTGCATGTATACTGTAATGAATGTTGCTGTACTCTCAAATGGGGACATAGTCAAATGCAAAATTTATGGCTTTGTTAATATGTTTAACGTACAGGCAGGTTGGCAACATAGGTGCACTGTGAATGTTTGTTTGGAAGAAGCATTAAGCCAGAAAAGTATATTTTTGGTCATGGGCTGTATTAATGTGAATACATTGCTACTGCTTCCTTTTAAGTTTACTCTACAGCTCCTCGTGAAAGCAGGTCAGAATGCAAAAGCCATTCTTAGCTGTTGCTTCCTTTGTTTGTTCTGGTAATTTTTAAAATGTTTGCTTTGTTTAATGTTGGCTAATTCTTCTGTAGGTGGGATGGAAGGTAGCACTCAGCATGGTCCCTAGGACAAAAGATAACAGCACAGAGCTTGTTTCAAGTTCCCATTGCTTGGACAGAATGTTCTGATGGGATTGTTTTATTCCAAGCTAGGTACAAACACTTGTTTCTTTCTTTCTTTCTTTCATGCACTTGCCTATTCTTCAATTTTAACAATATGATCATTCGGAAAGTTACTTTCTGACTGAAGAGTTAAACTGGGCACAGAAATTTTTCTGGATAGCAGTTTCTCCAATAAAACCAACATTTGCCATATGGAGTTTAACTAAGAAAAAAAAAAGTTCTAAAGAAAGTTGCTGCTAATACACCTGCTATATCGCCATCGAGATTTCCCATTATAGTGCTCTGAGATTTTAACTCCCACCATGTCTGTCAGACATGCAGCACCTTCAGAATTATAGTTATATAATTTGCATACAATTATACAAAGATTCCATAAAACAGACCTTTGTTCATTATCAATAGCACTTAAGACTTATATACCGCTTTACAGTGCTCTCTAAGCGATTTACAGAGTTTTACAGAGTCAGCATATTGCCCCCAGCCATCTGGCTCCTCATTTTACTGACCTTGGAAGGACGGAGGCTGAGTCAACCTTGAGTTGGTCATGATTGAACTCCTGACAGTGGGCAGAGTTCACCTTGCAATTCCGCGTTCTAACCACTTCACCACTATGGTTTAGATAGCAACAGCAATAGCACTTAAACTTTATATAGTGCTTCATAATGCTTTACAGCCCTCTCTAAGCGGGTTAAAAAGACTCAGTGTATTGCACCCCAGCAATCTGGGTCCTCATTTTACCGACCTTGGAAGGATGGAGGCTGAGTCAACCTTGAGTTGGTCAGGATTGAACTCCTGACAGTGGGCAGTTAGCCAGCAATCCTGCATTCTAACCACTGAGCCGCCAGGATTCCTAGGTATTTATCACACAGTTCTGAGCTATGATCCTCAGCCTGATTCCCACTTGCAGAGAGTCTCTGCTGACCTGATGGCCTGTCATCTCATCTATCCATCCTGTGAGCAAAAGGGTGTCCAACACAATGACAAAATGGTGATGGCTTCTATTGTGGCCACATCTGCCTAATTGCCTACATACTTTGTTAGTGAGGGAAATCTCACCGAACAACCAGAGGACCAGCATAGCTGGTAGTAAGTAATACTACGGTAGGTATAAATGTTTCAAAATGCTTGCGCGTATGGACTACCGGTATTTTACCTGCATTTGTCACAACAGATCATATAGCCATCATCATGGGTGAATCCACAAATGCACCGAGTTATATCAGTGCCGTAGCTTCCATCCTCAGATGTGCTGATAGTAGTAGCACTGGATGTCTCATCAAAATTTGGAGCAGTGTATATGCCTACTTCATTCTTGCTTATAAGAACGGAAGGAGGCGGTGATGCTGGGGGTGTTGGAGGAGGACGAGCGCCATAATTATGGTCCTGAAAAAATTAGTTATATAAAAATCATCCAACTTTTCATAAGACCGTTTTTTTTAAATTCATGCATAGAATTATAAATCTGACCGTTTCAACATTTCTCCCACAAACTCAACTTCACTTACGATCGTGTAAACAAATATAAGTTTAAAACCTCTGAAGCAAATTAGCATTAAGTAATATTTACCATTCTTTTAAAAAGGAAATGAATAGAATAGAGCTGGAAGGGACCTTGGAGGTCTTCTAGCCCAGCCCCCTGCTCAAGCAAGATGGCCTATATCATCTCAGACAAGTGACTGTCTAGGCTCCTTTTAAAAATCTCCAGTGATGGAGCGCCCATGATTTCTGGTGGCATGCTGTTCCACTGGTTAATTGTCCTCACTGTCAGTAAAATGCATATTACTTTATCCATTCTGACACTACTGAGGTTTTATCATATTCATTTCTTATCCATCATGAATAAACAAAATCTGATCATCATTAATGTTTACTTACATCAAGGGAAATAGTTAGGCAGCACAAAGCACGTTGCTTGGTCGGACTAAATACAAACTAGAGTTCGTCAATTGTGATATTATACGACGTACTTATTCAGGCCAAATGTTAAGACTATCAGAGAAAGCACATCTTCTTTCTCAGTATAAATACTAATTTCATTTAAGCAGAAGATGAATCCTTCAATGCAGGATTAAAATTTCCATCTTTTTTTATATAGTTGTAATAATTGGTTTAGGGGGTATTTACTTAGAGAAGGAAAAGCCCTACTTTATTGAGTCATCGCTGCAAGCAACAATTTTATAAGATGCTATATTAAAACAAGTAGTGATATGATCAGGTGATTGGGTAACGATAAAACAGCCAAGAAAATTGCACCAAATTCTATTTGAACACAAGACAGAGTAGTAATACATTCAAAATGGACTTGAATGGATTTTATTCTTCTCGCTGCTCCAACCTGCTGGTTTCTTTACATGCAACTGGAGACTTTGCTGTAGGAAAGCTTTGCTGTCTGAAGACGTTTGTTTTAAAGGAAAATGTAATTTGTGCAGATTGTTTAAAGGCATAGCAATCAAAGGAAGTATAATGGCAAATAAGGCAAAGCTCCAGCTTTAATTGCCATAGGACTAGGTTTATAAGATCAGGCTGGCCAAGGGCAATACTATCGTAATTTTAGCTTCCAATTGATGTATAAGCCCAATTCTATTATTCAAGACAAAACAATGACAGTCGTAATAGCAGAAGAATTTGAGAGAACAATTGTAAAGAACCACTGAAACCAGCATCTTCTATAATGACATTGAGTTTGGATACGCCTGCGAGCTATTTTCATATCAAGCCAAACTAACTCGCCAAAACACAATTAAATGTCTGGAAACTTAAAAAGGATCTAAAATAAAGGCTTTAAAAAAAGAACATACCGCATAAGGCAAACCAATGTAACTGTGTGAATGATGAGAGCTGCTGTTATATAGTTGGTGTGGATAACTGTTTGACTTCTCAACTACCACAGGGCTAGCTTCTACAGATTCAGGTCTGAAAAGCAAGAAAGGTGATAAAACATTACAATTTCACATTCAATGGCTCCTGCGTGTGTTTTCCTCTTGCCTATGAATGCTGAGCATATAACAAACTGTGAAAATGTATACAATACAATGCAGAGAAACATTCTGAAGGAACCCACTGAAGAAACTGGAAAAATGTTGCTTATGTCACTCATGCCAAATTGCCACTGAAGCCCACATACTAACAAGTGAGCTCTGTATGAATTTTAATAACACAGGCAATGTTGTACAACACAACACAGCTGTACGAAAAATGATTGCAAGGCAGAGAGCACATTAGCATCAACAATCCTTATTGTTTCTGCGATCACATATGAGACGTAGGAGACATCCCATATGTTGTTAACGGTATCTGAAACCCCAGTAATCTTCATCAGTGACATCTAGTGGTAGCCTTAAGAGTAGCTCCACAAGTCCCCACACAAGTTGATTTTCACATGGTTATTATAAAAGAAACTAAATGAAGTTATCCTTTGGGATGTCCATACCAGCATCCAGAAATATCGGATTCTCCCAATTTCTACTAGAATATATTAATTCTGGGTAGCCCAAATAACCCTCAAGTAAAATATAAAGTTTCTTCATGAAAAATATAATTAACAAACTTGTTTCAAAAGATGAAGTGATAACATTTTTTTTAAAAAAAATCTATTCTTAAACTTCACACTATAATTATAGCTGAGCATATTTAAATTCACCAAGTTTAAACTTTTAAAGAAAAGTATTTTTTAAAAATCTGATTCACCTATTTTGGAAAAATTCAACGAATATTAATCCTTCTGCACACTGACTTTGTGCAGAAAGCAAATCTACTGAAATTTGGTAACATACACTGCATGCTAACAATGAAAACAATGTAACACAATGGGAAGACAAAGTTGCTATAGTGCTCTGATACTTACTCTGAGCCTGCAGCCATTTCCAAATAAGGTGTTTCTGCTGTATCAACCCCCAACGGGACCACTATGCTCATGACGTTCGTTTCTGATAAATTCGTTTACTATGGATTTCTATGCATTGGTATCCAAAACACTGGGGCATGCCAGCCACAGTGCTCATTGCAAACATCTAAGTGCATCCACAAACTCTGTTCAACAACAACGACAAAAGTTGAAAAGTCACATATTTTTCCCCCAGAATGAATCTAACATTAAAAATGAAAAACACTGATTCATGGTATAATTATATTCAAACCAAATCTTGCTGAGTTTAATGACACATTCTCAACTGGGTTTAGTATTGCAGCCTAATGTATAACAGGAGTAAATTTATTTTTTACTAAGTTATGTGCCGCGCATCTCACTGTTGAAGCGACTCTGGCCAGTTTCTCTAACCTGATACACATTTGTTAATTTTATTATGATCCTCTCAAAATAAACTTACTTATTTTGGGTTAGCCATTCTGTATAGGGGGCAGAATGCTCAGACGTCAAAATTTGCGAACTGCTAGATATAGATTCATTTGCATTATTCTGCTCTAATAGTTATAGCCCAACAAAGAGAACTGGAGATTTCTCGGCAAATAAAGGTGGCCTATTGGAAAAATCTGATAATTTATCGTGAAGATCCATCATGTAATTTATCGTGAAGATCCATCATGTAAGTGGCTCCATGAAAACCTGCCCTCTACAATTAATTTCTCTGTCTACCACAGAGCGGCCAGAGGAAGTCAGACCCTCAAGCGCCTTTTTGCCTTCCAAGTCTCGGGTTTGACAGTCTGACAAACTCTGGCCTCCACTCCAGCTGTTGGGATGGTAGTCAAGTGTGATTTCGAACAGGGCTTAAAATCCAGTTAAGTACAATTAGGATTGCAACCAAGAAAAGAAGCCCTGATGCTAGGGATAGAAAGTTGCCCTTCGTTGAAGTCCTATAGTTCTGAGGTCCTCCCCACACCCCTCAAAATATCCATCTGAGTAAATCACCTTTCTCTTATCATGTCAAAGAGGTAGACACCTATAGAAATTTCTACAACGGGGGAATTGCTTTGGGAGTTTGCTCTTAATGGTTCTTACCCCAAGTACTATTTAATATGAAACCTCACTTGCTGGAGAATGTTATATGCCTTTATTTTTTATGTGTTCTCATTTGTTTACATTCCTTTGAGTCTATATGCCAGGGGGTCTTCAAACTTGGCCCTTTTATGACTTGTGGACTTCAACTCCCAGAATTCCTCAGCCAGGCAGGCTGGCTGAGGAATTCTGGGCTGGCTGAGGAATTCTGGGAGTTGAAGTCCACAAGTCACAAAAGGGCCAAGTTTGAAGACCTTTGGTCTTATCTATCTATCTATCTATCTATCTATCTATCTATCTATCTATCTATCTATCTATCTATCTATCTATCTATCTATCTATCTATCTATCTATCTGTCTATCCATCTATCTATCTATCTATCTCATCCATCTACCTCTCTTATCTCTATCTAGCCTATTTATCTCTATCATCTATCATCTATCACAAGGATCTTCAAACTTGGCCCTTTTATGACTTGTGGACTTCAATTCCCAGAATTCCTCAGCCAGGCACACGTGTCTGGCTGAGGAATTCTGGGAGTTGAAGTCCACAAGTCATAAAAGGGCCAAGTTTGAAGACCGCTGCTATATGCTATCCTTTGACACTCCTGTGAGCAAGATGGGCTTATAGTTCCAGAAAATCAAAAGAAAAGTTACTTTCATCACCGTTTCTTGGAATACGTGATATTGATAAAATATCATTTCTGTCTTATTGTGATGCTCAGATCTCATGGAAATGGGAGTTTTTATCTGCCTTAAAGTTCGGCCTCTGCAGCTGAACTATTTTTTAAATGAAGATGCCCAAATATAGTTATTTTGTTGTGTTTTTTTTAAAAAACACCTTACTTAATCAATTGAGTTGTAAAGTTTACGTTCACTGTATCACTCTCCCTATTAGAAAACATTTACTATCTTAAAGTATGCATGGAACAGGACATATCAAGCACACCTAATTTGTCTGAACTATTATGTTGCTTACCATCTGTTCTGACTGCCTCAGCAGGAATGAAACTGACACATCTGCCAGAAAAATGCAGAATAGAAAAAATTGGTTTCTAAGCAGAAAGTCTCACCGAATAGGAGATACTATATATGTGTGTGTGTGCATGTGTGTATAATCTATATATATATATATATATATAATCTCGCAACAATTATAATTTTTAAATTAACGGATAGTATTTGGACTTAATTATGTCTAGAAAAGGCCCAACTGAAATAAAATGGACAAGTTGGACATTACCATTCTTTGCTATGACTAAATCTAGATCTAATGCAGTATTTTGAATACTACTACTTTTTAAAGGTAGCACTCCAAACTGCAAAAAAAAAGTGGTGGTTTCTATGTTCCACTCTGCTTATTAGGAACATAAAATGCAAGAATACCCACATAATTTTAGCTAGGATCTTGTCTGGCTATAATAATACTTAAGAAATACAACATCCTATTATGTTAAGAAAAATTCCCTTTGGATCAGTAAGGTTAAATTTACTTGATGTGTCAAACATAATAGGTTATAAAGTCTTCCACATCCCAAATTATGCTGTCCCCTTTTAGCATTTTTTTTAATAAGGGGAAAGCATTAGCTGTGACTCCAACAACTATTTAAAAGAGGAGCTAATAGCAACAACTAATTCCAAGACTGTAGCACTGACATGCATAAAATATTCTTTCAGAACTTAGTTGAAAAGCCAAAAATGTCCTGTTAGCCAGGAGAAGATCAAAAGGGTTTTTTATATGTGTGCTTGTCTTCCTGAGTCTTTTCAAAAAGCCAAATCTTGAAGCATATCAAGAGAACTTAAGGGGCATTAAGAACAGTCAGTTCTGCTACTTAAAATTTATTAAATAATTTACTTCTTTAAATATAGCCCAGAATAGGATTATTGGCCCACTGTTTGCAACTGGAAAAATTTCAAATATTTCCAATTGGTTAAGATATAAACTCTTGGGTGTTCAGCGAAGTACGGTAGTTAAATGAAGATAACTACACTACATTCAGAACTGGTTTTTTTTTTTTTTTATGGAATCTCACTAGATACCTCTTTGCAGTCTGACGTTGTTCCATTCATTACTACTGTCTGGATGAAGTTGTTCAACCAACTGCTGTAACCCATCTTTATTACCTGAAAGCAATAGGCATCTTATAACCATGTTGTTAATATCAATGTTCTAAAAGATTAAAACTTTGTCCATATAACTTCATTCAGTAACAGGAGCTATTTTAAAATGCATTGTGCTCTCATAGTCAACGCAAATATTTCAAACAAGAAAATAATTCATACGGATGTTTACCGCACAAGCAGTGACTAAAATATAGTTTGGGAACAAAATTTGCGGATGGATCACTACTATAGGAGTAGTTTGCAACTGAGAGCCAAGGTAGCAGACACAGCCCTCTTTGTTTCAGGAAAAAAGAGGGTTTTCCCAAAGTAGAGAGGCAATCAAGTGAGGAAAGATATGTAGTTTAGAACACTGAGGTACAGTCCTTTTCGGGCAAGATTCACATATATTTCTACTTCTGTTACAAACCAAAATGGAGAATATTATATAATAATACCCTGCATATCTTACACACTGCTGCTCAAAAACTTTTAAACATGGCATGTTAGAAAATTACTGACAGAAAAACATGTTAAATTGATTAAGGGAGTCCCTGTGTGTGAGAGTTGGGTGCCTTAGCCATGAAAGCCAAGCGAGGTGACCTAGGGCCAGTCCACTCTCTCTCAGCCCAACTCGTTGTTATGGGGAAAATAGGAAGAGGATGCTGTGTTGGATATGGTGAGGAATTCTGGGAGTTGAAGTCCACAAGTCATAAAAGGGCCAAGTTTGAAGACCCCTGCTTTATAATGTGTTCAACATTTTTTTTTTTTACAATTGGTAGTTTTAGTGGTACTATTAAAGAAGCTCAGGACTTCAAAAGCTACTGATATATAATATGCTAAATCATGCAAGGAACTGTATAAAAATGGAGGTTAAAGCGTCTCTGAAGTCAGACTCAATTCCTGATTCAACGTGAACGATTTTTCAAGCAGTTTTCTTGACAAGGCTATCAAAGTTTGCCACTGCCTTTTTCAGGTTAGTCTAATATAGCCCTTGTGTTGATAGCATCCAAGCACTAACTCTATTTACCCTAGCTTGGTTTTGTTTTTTAAATGATCAGCTAAGATCATCTAGGTACTGCTACCTGCTGTGATAAGAACCAAATAAAGCAAAGAGTAAAACCCCAAAAGCCAGCCACCAAAAGTCAGACAATGTACGGTAATAGGCTTACTTGGATAATTTGACGCCAGTTGCCATCTCTCAACCTAATATAACACAGGATAAACTGAGGGGAGACTTTCATACGCATTACCATAAGCTTCCAGAATATAAGAACATAATATAATAAAAGCAGAAAGATAAATGATAACTTAAATGAATTCTAAGTTATCTACTAAGTTACCCCTCCCAATATTAAATTGGAATACTGCTGGAGAAGACAATCTGATCCTAACATCTTCAAAGCAAAATAAATGCAACTGATTATGATTAAAACCACACATACAAAAAATTCTGATTTACTGATCTGCTTTTATACATATATCATGTATACTAGCTCATTGTGTATATTTCTCTCCCTTGCTCTCCTCCCTCCCTCCTTCAGTCTCTCCCTCCCTCCCTCTCTGCAGTACCAGGTAACTTATAATTTATGTACAAAGAATTCTAAATATCTCCAGCTGGAAATTCTGTATTCGACATGCCACCAAGAATAGAGTATTTTATTAGAAAATAAAAAGCAATCATGGCACTTTTGATTTCAGTTTTATTTACAATGTTTGCTTGTCCTTTCACTTTCTAATATCCTCCCTCCCACCCCAAATCACACTACATATATGCTAAACCTGGGCATCCTGAAGCAAGACAGGTGGCTTAACAGAGTAGTAGTTTATGAGCAAAGAGCTGTTTTGATTGAAGATCTAGCCAGAATCAGCAGCTTTATAAGGTCAGAAAGGACTCAACTGCTCATGTCATCTCATTCTTACTAGACTGAAAGCTGCAGAACAGTTTAGCAGTGTGCACAGCAACAGCAGCACTGTAACAAATAGAACAGGTCAGCAATTTACTAAGCTTCTAAGCTGCTATGGTAAATACCCCTAGACCAAGTGGGATATAAGCTGCTAGCTCTCTTCAATCAGGTTTCTCCAACCTATCTTTATGGGTCTTTTGGTTCACATCTACAACCTTGTTTTCTGGACAATCCTATCTGTAAATGTGTTGACCCCTTTACATCCTTTCCAGTCCAGATGAAAGAACCAAGGCTTTCTGAACTTTATAGCCTATAGATAGAGACAAAATTCCAGGAACAGTTATCCAAAGAATTTATCTCCTACCTACCTAGTCTTTAAGATGAGTCAGACAATCTTCAGCATCTAAATGTTTATTTTCACAGATAAATTTCAAAATTCAGTATAGGAATTTATTTATTTTTTCTATAGCAATAACAGCTAATACCCATAACAGAGTAATAACAGGAAAGATAATGGTAGTACCATTCCAAAATAAACTAGCGTTTATAATATCTTTCCTCATTTTTCAGAGAAGAGGATTTGTATGGACTAATACCCCTGACATAGCAGTCACCCAAAATATGTAAAAATGCAAAATAGTTTTGGAATGATCAGTTAGGAGAACGCTTTTTTTAAAGGACAGAATGCCATTCTGAGAGGAATAGGCATAGTACTGTAATATGGTAGAAGTTAGCTATTTCTTGACAATTCCAATATGCTATGAGTAGAAATTAGACATTGAGAACCTTCTCCATCTCTATTAAAAGAAACTGCGAGAGGAAAACAGAAAAATACTGTCAGGCTTTCAACGTCACAAATGTTATGAGGAGGTTTTTATCCACGTGATCTACATTTTTGAAAGACTTATTTGTGTTATTGGAGTTTTAATGTTTGACAAAGAATAAAAATACTTCAGGGTTGTTGTTGTTTTTAAATAGAAGGCATGCAGATCAATGTTTGCCAGTGTCTTGATTCCAAGAGATTGTGTGAACATTGCAGTTTTCTAGGCAATGTTTTTCTTTTTCTTAAGGTTGAGAGAGTAACTGCCCCAAAGTTATGCAGTTGGTTTGTGTGCCTAGCTTATGATTAGAATCCAGGGTTCCCTGCTATTAAACAACTAAACAACATCTTAAACAATTAGAGCCAGGGGTAGGCAACCTTGGCTCTTTTATGACTCGTGGACTTCAAGTCCCAGAATTCCTGAGCCAGTCATAAAAGAGCCAAGGTTGCCTATACTCCTGAACTAGACCAAACTGGCTCTCTTAAATATAATAAATGACAGGACAGTTGTCTTCCAGAGTGAAATAAGCATATTTTTTTAACACTACAATTATTTGGTTTCATAACAGTGTAGCACATGCTATCATTAGTGCAGATCCCAAAGTTTACTCTTAGAATAAATAGAAGCCTTGGAATCAAAATGGTTTGTTTACATCACAGTATCAAGGAGAAAAGGAGCTAATCCAAATTAATTTTAAAGATATTGGGACTCACAACTGACTGAAGTTGATAGCCCACTGAAAAGATAGTGACTGAGAAGATAGCTACTGAAAATTGTCAGTGTTACATAACACAATAAACTATGCTTTCGATTACATATTATTATTGGCATGTATTACATATTTGGTAGTATTATTGTATATTAACTATACTAGAAATTACATAGAAATTCTATTGTGATGTTTGCTTAGTCAACATTCTGAGGAAAACTCCAGCATGAAAAAGTTTTCTCTACATAGGCAAAAGCCAAAAGTTTTGTTATATTCCATTCTATGGCCAGAGGCTGCTTTCATTAACAGAATGGAATATATAGCATCTGAAATATCCCTATTCTGTATTTTTTTTCTTAGCTTGAACTACAAAAATTCATTTGGTATAGTTTAGATTTATTCTGGTGTAGAAGTAGACAAATTTAATCTTGAAGATCAACATTTTGTAAACAACAACAACCTGAACTCTACAGGGGAAAAACAATTTGGCATTAATCCAAAGCAAGAGTCCTCTGGGTATCTTCACTACCAGAATTGAGGTGGTAATAGTAGTTACACATTATAAATCCATTTTATTTTCCTACAAAATAGTTTCAGTAACCTATTTGGAGAAGGGGTGAGCTTTATGTTGTTATTATTGTCAAACAATTGGGAATTGGAAACCTTGCCAATCCATTCTAAATTACCTTGAGATCTACCAGTACATCCCAAGACATGTTGTATCCTATAAATGGTATCAGAAAACCTTCTAATATAATCTATTACCTTCCAATTAGTGCATTAGAAAGCATACTAATGATTTACATTTATTCATTCTTGTATTTCCTAATTCTTTGGCTCAATACTTAAGTTCTAGAATTTAAACTAGGCTCAACCATTTGAATATTTTGGGGCTTACCACATACTTTAATGTAATTTGGGATACTAAAATGTGTCTCAAATCAAATAATATATGCAGTTTTTAGACTACAACAGCGGCCCCCAACCTTTTCTATACCCCGCACCCCTAGAACGCTTCTAATATATTCTTGCATCCCTTACAAAAGTTCGAAATAGCGACAACGAATTATGCATATACACTATAAGTTTTCGCACCCCCTGGAATATCATCTCGCACCCCCAGTTGGGAACCCCTGGACTAGAAGGAATAAAGACATAATTCCTTTATACCAAAATGCAGGTTTTGTGAGATCTGGGCCATATTCTTATGTTTTTATTTCCACAGTTTGGAAAAAAAATTAAACATTTTGTGATTGACTATTATTACAATTCTACAGTCCTATACCTGGGAATAAGCTTCATTGAACATTACAGGATTTAGTTTTGAATAGGCTCTGGAAATTAGAACTATTCCCGAATACCCATATATGGAAATAATGTGCACCATGTAATAAATTATTAAATCTCATTATGCCCTACATTGTGTTAAAAATACAAGATCCAAGGAATCAATCATATTTCAGAATGACTGTTATTATTCAAGAGTTTTATTTTCTCTTAATTCTGTCCTATACCTAAATAGACAAATATTTTCTGAAATTATTTAATAAACATTCTCATTTTAGGTCTCATTGCGTATCTTCCTACGCTAAGAAAAGTGCTATATTATCATTTATATTGTTTTTTTAAAAAGTAATTTTACTATGATGAAGTATTACTTACTATCATAGTAATCAAGATCTGCCTAAAGAGCATCTCCACTAAGAGCAGAGATGATTGCCATGCAGTAAAATAGAAGGGCAAGACAGTATTTTGAATGTGCTGAAGCCAACTGAATCTATATAGCAAAATTGTCATTTACACTGAATTCTATTTATTTTAAAACAAGTCCCAGGAAATTCAAGATACTTGTTCCTTAATAGGCACACACATATATTTGTTGCTTTCAATTCTGTGAACAAAGAATATCCCCTACAAAAAAGTGTCTTATTTCAAACTAAGGATACACACAGGTTTGGGATGTTGAATTAATAATTTCCAGAAATTATTTTGGCAATTTAAAGCCTATTGCTGGGGAATGCAAGATTGTCAGTAGAGAGCAATGTAGAACAAAGGGTTTAAGATGGGTTTCATTTCTATGTAAAGAGAATGAACTGACAGATGGGTTTCTGTATAATCTAGAATTCTACTCACAGCTTCCTTAAGCAAATCAAACAGAAAATATAAGAGTTACTGTCAGAAACCAATGAGGGCAATCCAGAAAGTCACTATAAATTTGTTTTGCAATCACATTTGGACCAAATATTAGCAATAAAATTAAGCCTATCTATTTCTAGGCATGAATAAAATTCACTATTTACAAATTATGACCACAATGAAGATATGGGTACCAAAACAATACCTTTATCAAGAAACTGTCACAATCATTAGTTACACAATCCTTGGGAATCTTGCTCCTAAGTTATATGTGTTCCAAAAGATGCAAAAACATGCAATTAAAATATTAATTTTTCTTCTGACAATACACTACATGCTATATAGGCCCTCACAGTGTACTGAAGCTATACATGATCGGCCTTCTAAATACTATTTTCCCTATCATTTGCCTAAAAAAGCTAGCATTAATGTAAAGAGGTAATTATTAGCATTATAAGTCAGTAACATTAGCCACTGGAGAAAATGTTTTCCTAAAGTAATATTTGTATTTTGCTACTAATTTCAAGAGATTTCAGCTTCAAGTTTAAACCTCGACTAAAGAACTAAAATAGCAAAAGAAAAGAAAAAGGAACTCAAAAGTTTCACACACCTTTAGACAAAAGCCCTTCAAAAGATTAGGAAAATACCTTTTTGATGAGGACTATGGAGGAGACAAGCTAAGCAGCTTTGCTAATCATTTGTCTTTTGCATTAATCATTATTCATTGGCCAATGTTAATTAACAGCTAAAGTATAACTGTCACACAAAAAGTGAATTTCAGGTACAGAGGGAGAAACTGTCCGGGGAAACAGACAACCTAGATGCTTAAATCCAAAAGAGAGAGAAGCAAAGCTCAAGTTTAAATCTATGTAATTTCCTGGAGGAAAGGGGGGGGGCAAAACAGGGAACTCTGGAAGATTTTGTCCAACAGCAAGACACTACTAATAGATATATATATTTTGTTTTTTTGGTAATATTTTGATGGCACCCTCCTAATTTCGATGGGAATACCATGTTAAAATAACTGGCTCTTATTTTGTGTGTGTGTTTGTGTGTGTGTGTGTGGAGAGAACGGTACCACACCAATCTAGCAAAGGAACTTGTCCACCATTTTAAAAATAAAAAGTGGGAAGATTTAATATGGCAATGCATCTGAACTCACTTTACACACAAACACAAGACACACCACACACACACACACACACACACACACACAGGAAAAACACGAGCAGCTCCCAGGGACCCTCCTCTTCGCCCTCCCCTGAGGAAGATTTTTGCCTTTCGCACAAAATTAGCCGATAAAATTAATCAAGCGGACCACCGTAGTTTAAATAAATAAATTTAAAAAAAAAGAGGCGACCTGTGAGGGGTTGTTTTTGTTTTTATTTATTTTTTTTTGTTTTTCTTCTGGGCGGCGATAAGAGCTTCCCTCCCTCCCCCGCCCATCCCTTTTTTTAAAAAAAATATTTTTTTTTAAATATTTTTTTTTTAATTTTTAATCTACCCAGGCCAAAAGCAGCCCCCGGATTATTAAACCGACGTCGCTGCAGACAAAAACGCACCGCGCGGGGTGTGGAGGGACCCGAGCTTGATTAGATTACCACAACATCAGCCACGGGGCCGCCATTTTCAGAGCCGCTTAAAAGGACAAAAGAGGGGGGGGGAAATGTAGGGTTTTTATTCACGCCACACTTTTTTAATGATGATGATGATGATGGAGGAGGACGACGACGAGGAGTCTCTTTCTTCTTCTTGTTCTTTATAGTCCCCCCCGAGTCGCTGAGGAGAAAGAAGAAGCGCTGCTTTGGCGGGCCCCGCTTTGGCTCGGATTCTCCGTTTTGGGGGGGTTTTCTGCCTCTCCCGCCCCCCCATTAAACGGGAAAGGGAATAGAGAGAGGGGGGGGCTCTTTTTGACAGGAAACTGAGGCGAAAAGGAATCCAAAGGGTCGTTTTTTTCTTTTCTTCCCGAAGGTTTCTTTCCACACCCCCCCCGCCCGCCCGCCCCGGGCGAGGGACTCTTGAGCTTCGGGCGACCGTTTGTTTCCCTCAGACGCCGCGATCCGCAGGAGGAGGAGGGACGGCGCTCTCCCCTCAACTCTTCCCCGGCAAAAGAGGCTTTTTTCTTTCTCCTCCTTCTCCTTCTGCAGAAAGGGGAGAGCGGACCCCTCACCCGCCCGCCCGCCCGCGGCTATAAATAAAAGCCTCGTCCGGCCCCCCTCTCCGAGACGGGGAAGGCTGGCCAGCCCGGTCCCGAGACCTGCTTGCCCCCCCCTCCACACCCACACCCGGAGGAGGATTAGGCCCCTCTCCGGAGCAAGGTGAGGGGCGAAGAAGGGCTCCCTTCCCCGGGCTTCCCCTCAGGAAAGTCGGCGTTCAGCGCTCGGCCGCCTGTCAGGAGGGGGAAAACAAAAACAAAAAGCGACCCCCCCTGGCCCGCTTTTCATCCCACCCGGGGGGCTTTTTTCCCCCTGCATCCTTCAATCTCCCCCCCCAACTCAAATATTAGAATAATAATAATAATAATAATAATAAGCCCGGCCACTGAAGGACAACCTCCGCCGCTTGACAATAAACGCGCCATATTCACAAGACGGAGCGACTCCCTCGGCTGTTTCAAAGGTGACACCCCCCCTCCCCCGCGCGCATTCACACTCACACACACACACGCATACATACACGCGTCAGGAGGAGTTTGAAAAAAAATAAGAGGAAAGAAAAGGCCCTTTGATAGGGAAGGGTCCCCAGACGGACGCGCTCTCTTCCCCCCCCCAACCCCGGAGGGCGGCGATGCTCCGCCGCCGCTGCCCTTCCTCGGGGAAAGAGGCGCTCCCTCTGCCGTCTGTGTCCCCTGTCCCCCCCCCCACGCCCCAGCCCAGCCAGCCACGGCCGCCGGGCATGACAACCGCCCCGTAAACAAACCGCGGCGGCGGCGGCCCCGGACTCACCTGGAATGATCACCGGCCAGGCAGCGGCGGCGGCGGCACCCCGACCCGAGCGCCTGGCTTGGCCACAGTGCAACCGTCCCGCTGCGGAGGTCCCCCCCGCGGGTGAGCGAGCGAGCGGGCGAGCGAGGCTTCCGCAGGCGCGGGGAGAGGAGGAGGAGGAGGAGGAGGGTCGAGCTATCCCCCGAGCTGGCTGGCTTAGCTTGGCTTGACTGCCCCGGGCCCTGCTGAGAAGCGCCGCCGCCGCCGCCGCCTCGGATCCCTGGACCACCCCCTGCCGCTGCCGCTGCTCTGCCTGCCGCGTCTCCCTCCTCGCAGCCGCCTACGCTCCTTCCGATGTCACTGCCTCTCTCCCTCTCTCTCTCTCTCTCTTTCGCTGGGAAAATGGCGTCGGCTCTCCCCCCTCCCTTCCTCCCGCTGTCGCACGGGTTCACCCACCCCGCCCGGCAGGGGCAGGGTTACCAGGGCGAAGCCAAACAGCCGCCATTTTCCTTGTGGGCTTGCAGCTGATGCCCTTGGAAGGCGAGCCCGGGCCGGGGAATGGGTCGGTGGAGGAGGACGGGGGAAGAGGAGGAGGAGTAGTTGGGGGGGGCGACGAAGGCGAACCTCCCCCTCCCCACTCTGGAAAGCGAAGAGGGGGCAGAGGGAGGGAGGGGGACTATTGTGAGGCCTGCGGGGTGTGTGTGTGTGAGAGAGAAAAAGCCGCTTTGTTTGGGTTGAGGGGGGGGGAGAAACCGCGCTATCTTTAGCTCGCTCCGCCGGCGTGGGAGGGAGGACGGAGCCCGGCTGAGGGAGGGAAGGAGGCCTCATTCGGCTGACAAAGCGGCGCGGCTCCGTGGAGGAGTCCAGGGCGCCGCGGTGCCCGACGCAGGGACCGCTCGTCCCGCTAGCTCCCTTCCCTCCGAGGCAGGGGGAGCGTCGGCACCGAGCTTTTCTTCTCTTTTTTTTGAGGGAGGCGGGACGGCGCCTCGGCTCCCCTCGCCGTCCGCGGGAGCCGGCGGCGGGGAAGGAGCCCGGCGCGGCGAGAGGGAGGGGAGGCGGGCCGGGGTTTCATTCGACGCCCACCAGGGGCTGAGCGAACCTCCTTCAGTGCGCAAACTCGGGGCGCCAGATAAAAGCCGGGCTGGCGGCTCCGGCGCTGCCTTGATGGAGCCGCGAGAACCGAGGGGAGGAAGGAGGAGGAGGAGAAGGGGGGGGGAAGTAGTAGTAGTAGTCGTAGTCAAGGGCGGGCCAGAGTAGCTCGGTTCCCCGCAGCGGGGCTTCCCGGCACCCCGTCGGAGGAGGAGGAAGCGGCGGGAGAGGCTGCCCGGCGGGACGCAGAGGCGGCGGCCGTAATGGGGCGCTGGGTACGCTGAGGGGGTGAAAGAAGGGCGGGAGATTAAATGTCTTGTGAGTGTATGGATTTTTTTCCTCCCCCCCCCATTGTCTGGTCCCGCTGTGGCTATTTTTATTTTTGTTTCCTGCGGAGGGGGGGCGTCTTTCGCAGCACGAAATGGCGGCGGCTGACGAGCGTCTTGTGTGGCTTTTTTTTTCACTTTCTCCCTCCTGCCCTTCCCGCCTCTTTTTTTTTTTTCCCCCTTCTTCCCTCCCTCCCTCCCGCCGGGCCGTTTTCTCCGCAGCGAACCCCCTGAGTCGGGGGGCGGGGCCGGAGAGAGGAGGCGGAGCGGGGGGGAAGGCGGAGCCTGGCAGAGGGGGCGCCAATGGGCTGTCGGGTACGCCCCGCAGAGGCGCCTCCCGATTGGCAGACGCTGACATCATCCTGCAGCAGGGGCAAGACGCCTCCGCTGGGTAGGGCTGAGGTAGGGAGGAACGGCCGCGGGGGTGGCGGCCGCTGGTGCAAAGGGAGGAAACGGGCGCCATGACACCCAGGAGGGGGGAAGCGGAGCGAGCAGGAGGAGGAACCGCCGTCGGGTCGCTCCTGATTCCCCCGCTCCTTTCCCTTCACGGGTGGGGGAAGGAGACGGGAGCGAGGGGGAGAGGGGGGCGGCGGCGTTGGCGTTGGTGTTTGGAGCGGTTAGCCGTAACTGCGTCAATTCAAGATGGCGCAGCGACTCCCTGGAGGCGAGGGCGCTGCACGTCGGCCGGAGGTCACGTGACGAGATGGCGGCGGCATTCTTCCGACGACTTGGCTGCGCCCCACCTCGCTCCGGAAAAGGCGGCGGCGACGAGCTTCGCTGGGCTCTCAGGCTCCCTTTCAAGGCGGTGGAGCGATGGAGGCTTTGTCGTCGTTCCTCCTCTAACCCCCCCCCCCGATTCCCGCGCGGCTGTGCCGGACAACCGCCTCCCTCCCCTCTGGACGCCGTAGCTGCGTCGAGGAAGCGGCCGCCCCTCCCTCCTCTCTTCCCTCCTTCCCTGCGAGGGAAAATGCTGGTGCCTTTGCGCGGCGGGAGGAGCGAGCGCCCTCGTGACAGCCCGCACGGATGGAAGGGAGTTCCCGGCTGGAGAGAAGCCTCGGGCCCGGTTGTGTGTGTGTGTGTGTTGTGTGTGGCTGTTGGAAAGGCCGTAGGAGCAGTCAGTTCGGTTTTGGTTCAAAAGAGGTCTTTGGATAGAAAAAGCAGGCCAAAGATGTGTCTCCCCCCCCCTTTTTTTTTTTTAATTCTGATGCATCCTCCGATCCTGTTCCCGTTTTCCGTGTTCTCGCTCAGGGAAATTGGGGCGGGGAGGGGGGAACTGGTCTTGTCTCCTTCCCGTTTTTTAGTGGATTCGTTGCACCGAAAGACAGGCCGCGCCCCAGCTTTGGAAACGTCTTGAAGCAGGAAATCAGCAGCTCCTCCATCTAAAGCAGTGTCAAGGTTGAGAAACACTGATCTAAAGCCTAAGTCAGGGGTTCTCAACCTTGGCCACTTTAAGACTTGTGGACTTCAACTCCCAGAATTCCTCAGCCAGCTTTGCTGGCTGAGGAATTCTGGGAATTGAAGTCCACAAGTCTGAAAGTTGCCAAGGTTGAGAACCCCTGGCCTAAGTATTGTTGCATCCGAGTGTGCAAAAAAGGCCTTTGGTGGAGTCGCAAGGAGACAAAAAAAGGTCACTCTTGGCTGCAGGCAAATTCCTTGCAGTGAAGGGCTACGTTGCGTGGAATAGGGTGGAGAAGTGGCTTTCTTACTTTTTAAATTATTATTATTATTATTTTGAAAGTCGTGCTTCGTCGGTTTGCTTTTCCAACTTTGCCTGTTTACAGACAGAAGTCTTCTGTTCTTTTAACTTTTTTTTTTTAAGGGATCTTTGATGCTCAAAGTAGCAAGGCTTTTTGTAACACCGGAAGTAGTTGGTGTGTGTTGCCTTCGACAGCTGGAGTTCAATACTCAATTTTAGCCTTAGACTAAGGAAAGATTAACCATAACTACAGGAACATTTTATCATTTTAGTGACCTTAATTAAGTGGCATCTAAAACATAAAAAAAATATCAAGCAAATGGACATATAGGATACACAGTATGACCAAGACTAGGGCTGGTTACGGTACTTTAAAACTCCATCTTGTTCTTAGTTTTTAAAGCTGATGACTTAAAATTGTGTCAGTCTCCATCCTTTTCTTAGTTTTAATTATTGATGATACATGAATTACAGATTTATAAAGAGCTTTGGAATGGCCATTTGTTAACTGGACTTTCATTCCACTCTTACTATGGTATAGCCGCCCTGAGTTTTTGGAATAGGGCGGCATAGAAATCGAATTAAATAAATATGGAAAATGCATGGTTGAGTTGCCTTAAGCCTCCCTTGCAAACAAGTTTCTTGTCACAATCTTTGATTGTTTTGACTTTTAAACTTTATTAACAATTGAACCTATCAAATTTGCATAGTTTGATATTTGGCGAGATTTGATCACCAGCCATAGTACTACTGTTGCTTGTATTAATATATTATACTCTGATGTGTCCTAATGGTTAATAAAATATATTGCATTGACTTTCCATAAAGTGTTTGTGGAAAATTAATAATCTTTAATGGAAAAAATAGTCGATAGAACCCAGTCCTACCCTCTATCAGTTACTCTGTTGGTCACTCAAGAGGAAAGAATAGTCTTTAGTTAAATCATTTTTCACTGTTGTACCCCAAAATGCACAACAGCTTGAGCTGACCTATTGCAATTTGTAAAAAATATACAGTAAATCTGCTTTGTTCCATGATCTCTTTAACTTCAGTGGCAGTGACAGTTTGCTGTGTGAGTAAAACTACAAAATGTAGTTCATGGACAGCATCAAAACTAACTACCGTAGATCTAAGCTTGCTGTGTGATTGTGTTAAAGCAGTTATCCTTAAAAGATTAATCCCCTGAAGATTTAAAGTGAAAAGCTAATCTAAAGTGAAAAGGTAAATATGCTTACATACCTACCTACCTGTTTGTTTTGGTGTAGGAGAGCTTTTGCTATATTGGAAAAGTGGTTTCTGTCTGATAGTTAGATACAGGGTAGATACATATAATGCCATTGTTAATTCTTAGGAATCTCTGTAGAGTTTCTGAAGGGGGCTCGTTCTGTGCAAGGACTACTTTTAGGAATAGCAGTCTTGGGTATTGCTAAAACTTAACATTTTTATGTATACCTAATTGCCCAGTTTGGTTTTTTAACCTGCTATGGCCCAATTCTGCAGTATCATCCGTACAGTTCGTTCTCAACTTGCAACCATTCTTTTAGCCACCCCTCAAAGTTACAGATCCTTGTTGTGAGCCGCCCTGGGTCTTGGGAGAAGGGCGGCATATAAGTTTAAACAAATAAATAAATAAAGATCCCCTGAAAAAAGGTGACTGATAGATGCTGTTCCCGTGACCACTGCAGCATCCCCCCAAATTTTGGATGCTTGGCAGCTGGTTTCGTCTTTATGACGTCTGCACTGTCCCAGGATTATGGGGTCATGCTTGGCCAC
This sequence comes from Bothrops alternatus, assembly GCA_034064705.1. Taxonomy (NCBI): domain Eukaryota; kingdom Metazoa; phylum Chordata; class Lepidosauria; order Squamata; family Viperidae; genus Bothrops; species Bothrops alternatus. The sequence continues at coordinate 818,318 of JARGCV010000301.1, forward strand.
CCGACCAGCCAAGTCAGTGGGCAGGCCAGCTCCACTTAGCAGCCCTAACAACTGCAGTGATTCGTTTTAACACGGGTGGCAAGAAAGAAAAGGTCATAAAATGGGGCAAGACTCGCTTAGCATCCGTCTCACTTGGCGACGGAAATTTGTGGCTTGATTGTGGTTGTCAGTGAAGGGACTACCTGTGCAGTGGGCAAGTGTTATGCTTCCAGAAGTGGTGGTGTGGTTTTTTTTTTTTTTTTGTTTTCACTGTTTTCAACTTTTTCACCGATGATTGGCAACTGGCTCATATTTACGATGTTTGCAGTGTCCCCCCCCCCCCCGGGTCACATTTTGCGACGTGACAAGCAAGGTCAGTGGGGATGCCAGCTTCACTTAACGACGGTGCTGTTAACTTAGCAACTGTCTTCCTTAGCAACAGACCTTTTGGACTCAATTGTGGTTGTATGTTGGGGATTACTGGTAATGAAGTTCAGGGCAGCTGAAAGGGCAGAGATGGGTAGATAAGGGGAAGGGGGCAGTTGAAGCAGAGGTGAGTGGCAGGGCGGGAGAAATGTGAGGTCCTCGCTTAATGACTGCAAGCAGGACTAATGTCACGAAGGGGAAGGGGGCAGTTGAAGCAGAGGTGAGTGGCAGGGCGGGAGAAATGTGAGGTCCTCGCTTAATGACTGCAAGCAGGACTAATGTCACGAAGGGGAAGGGGGCAGTTGAAGCAGAGGTGAGTGGCAGGGCGGGAGAAATGTGAGGTCCTCGCTTAATGACTGCAAGCAGGACTAATGTCACGAAGGGGAAGGGGGCAGTTGAAGCAGAGGTGAGTGTAGCAGGGCGGGAGAAATGTGAGGTCCTCGCTTAATGACTGCAAGCAGGACTAATGTCATGAAGGGGAAGGGGGCAGTTGAAGCAGAGGTGAGTGTAGCAGGGCGGGAGAAATGTGAGGTCCTCGCTTAATGACTGCAAGCAGGACTAATGTCGTGAAGTTGTGCAATCTGTTGGAATTTTTTCAAACAATCCTTTCCCCTGCCAATGGAGATTCTCTTCCCAGCTAGGATCTTTAAGCAAGGACTGTCGGTTATAGTTAGGCCTTGTCTGCATGGTCAAGTGCAATAGTACAATAATAACTTACTAATAACATTTGACCCTGCAGCAGTCATCTCTTCAGCTGACATGTGTTTCTAACAGAGTTACTAGTCCAGTTTTATTGCCAGCTTATTAGAAGTCTGGTAAAGCTCAGTTTGTTTCTTCCTTACATACACATACTTTTTTTTTTATGTAGACCCCGGCAGTGCTATGATTTTCAGGCCTGCTTATTTTCAGGTGCAGCTGAGCCACCCAAGAAGTTTATATGGAGATTCTTAGCAGATGTTCCTCATCCCTAGCAGCCGGGTGAAATGTATAGTAGAACTCTTCAGAAATGCTAGTGTTGACTTTAAAATGCTGAGTTCTGTGGCCTTGGCAAAATCAATAAAAAAAGCCTTGTGCCTCCTTGAAAGCTAACAAAATAGGGTTATTGTGTAAATTTTGCAGGTCGCAGTCCATTGCACGAGAACTTTGGAATATAGGCTAGAAGAAAATATTATAAATACAGAGGCACAAAACCTGGTTGTCAAGGGGAGGCCAAGAGCTAAATAATAGAGAGGAGAGGCAGAATTACCTGACAAAATTAATTATTAAGGAAGCCATAATTGAGTGTGCTGCTATATGCCTGTGTGAAACGCTGGCTAAAACATTTGTGCTTGGTTCCATAAGGTATAGAATGAACTGTTTTATGATTCTTAAAAGATACGTACCATAATACACGTGTCAGGCCTTTGGATGAAACCCGTTTTGCGTGCATAATATCGTTAGCGACTTTGAAGGTAAGGAATATCATGCAGTATAGTGTTTTATATTTATAGGGATTTTCCAAAATATTCCATTCCAGAATCAGCAAATTCTTCACATTCCCTCCAAAGGAATCACAGTACCTTCCTATAGTCGTGGCTCAGAGTTAGCTTGATCGTTGGAACAGCCAACAAACAGGTCACTGTGTATGATTGTACTCTGTATTTACCAGATGGTGTGAATACTTTTCTTCTGAACTATTTAATAACATGAGACTAGAACAGGTTCCAGGGAGGTTCTGCCCTTAACAGTAGTTTCAAACAATGGAGGGACCTAGAATATTCTCTGCCTTGGAAAAAAAATGGGAGACTGATGGAAAAATGACCAGGCTTTTTCGCCCTTTCTAGAAATTGACTATAGAGTTGCAGATGAGACTCATCTCTTGTAGGGATCCATACTTTGGGGGAAATTGAAAATTGGTGAGTAAAGTAGTAATTGGGAAAATCATTTGCTTTATAGTCTGGAGCTTGGCAAGAACAGCGATTCTCAAAAACTGGTGCACTGCAGCTCCTTCGATTCACTGGGAGCAGCTGTTTGGCAGAGAAAAGTGGATCAGATGCTGTACCCCAGTGATTCACTGAAGCTTTCACGTGATAAAATACAAACAGCAACATCAGACTAAAATAATTTAGAAAGCTTTACAGCGCTGAGTAGAGAGCTGTGATCACACACAAGCAACCGGAGAAGAAAATGTGTGAATAGAGAAAAGTGCAACATTTATAAAAGGCATTTCATTGGTCTACAGAATCATTCATCCCTAGTCTAGTGCTGGTAGCATTCAGATTGATGGCTTGAAAAAATGTTCTTGATCGGTTTTAAAATGGAGGGAGAGAGGATCCCAGAGAATTGTATCAAAACAAAACACTTCCAGAAACAGTCCCAAGTTGTCCAAAAGTCCTCTTAAAAAAATAATAATAATTGGCAATGTCAGCATTCTCGTTCGACAGATCGTGAAGATTTGATTGATCAGTGTGACATGCAAAATTCTGGGCATTTATTCTTTCCAGATGTTGGCTCTTGGTCAAAGAACACCTGCAGCAGCCTTATCTAAATTCATGGTAGTTCTGTGGATTTACTGAATCCTACCCCCATCAGGAAGGCTGTGAAGCCAGTGTTTTAAGCCTCAGTACCCCCTTTTCACTTGTAAAAATTAGGGGAAGGGGTCATAGTTGATACTCTGGCTTCAAATCTGAATTTAAACAGCCTGAATTCTATGAATTTTTCCAAAGAAATACCTTGAGAGCTAGCGCAGCTAACGAGTCATTGGTATTATAATATTGTGCCAGCCATTATTGCATGTCTGTGTGTGTTTCTTCAGAATTGGTTAAGTGTAATATTGTCATAAATGAATAAAAACTGCCACACGGAATGGCGCGCAAGAGATTTTTTGATAAAGGAGAGTATTTGTAGCTCGGGGTTAAAATGAAGGGTCCTTGGTGCTCTCTGAGCTTGCTGGTTTTCTTGCAGACGTTTCATTACCCAGCTAGGTAACATCTTCAGTGTGCACTTAGCTTTGTGCACTAGCTTGAGCAGAAATAATGGGTGCCTGATTCCGTAGTTGCTATTTATTCCCAGTTAATGGCTGATAAATTTGGGTAGGACTTCCTGGTTGCATAAAGAATCCAACATTTGCAAGTAATACATAATCTTCCCATCTGTGTTTTTTTTTTTTTCGTTTTTAATTTAACTTCAGTGGGCGCGAGTGGCGTTACTACTGTTTTCTTTTTAAGTTTTGCTTGTATGGGCAATTGAGAAGATTTAACATCACTTGTTGGATTCAGAGTTTTGACGTGCTTCGTGTGACGAGCAATGTTTGACATGTTGTGCCTGGAACTCGTAAACTGGGAAGAGGCAGGCTAGTTTTGCCAGTTTCAAAGTAGCTCTGGTTCCTGTTCTTCATTATGGAGGCTCCAGTTGCACGCAGAGTGAAGAATCCTTCTCATTCTGCTTGGCCCTGGTACAACTTGAAGGAGAAATAATTTTGCAGCTGTAAAATATTTGCCCACTTTCCCATGGTGCGTCACTTTTTTCATTCCCCCTCCCCTCCATTTTTCTAAAGAGCTGGGAAGCTCTCCGCTTTTTTTGTTCCTGGATATTAAAATGCAGATGCTTCTCTCTTTTGCTAAATTCTTAATTAACAGTTAACTGTCACTTTGCTGTTATTCTGTATGGGTTTCCTTCGATCTTAAACCTCTAGGTCAGCAGTTCTCAACCTTTTCCGGGGCTCGACCCCGGCGCGCATCGCGCAAAAAAAATGGCGAGCCGGCGCATCACGATAGGAAAAAATGGCCGACTCCAAAAAATGGCGGGCCTGTACCACACATGCGCGACGGCCCGCATCGCGATAGGAAAAAAATGGCCGACCAAAAAAATGGCGGGCCTGCACCGTGCAAGCGCGACGGGGCGCATCGCGACGGCCCGCATCGCGATAGGAAAAAAATGGCTGACCCAAAAAAAATGGCGGACTGTGGTGCTTGGCGACCCTCGTGAAATGGTCGTTCGACCCCAAATGGGGTCGCGACCCACAGGTTGAGAACCGTTGCTCTAGGTCATCCTAGATGAGAGGGAGGCGTGACACGACAGGTCAGCCTGAAGCTGCCCCAGTTCTGATAGCTTGTCTTGAACATATCCCTTATTGTAGTTACATCAGAGAAATGACATTTTATTTTGGCCTTCTGGGTCGCAACATTTCAGACCACTCTGTTTTAGAAAGCAGCTGGAAGTGTATTTTGTCATGCAAATGAAGGTTTTCCGGTTTGGTTTTCTGTTTCTAACAAAACATTTCCCAATCTCTCTCTCTCTGTATGAGGCCCCCTCTCTAACTACAAGTAGACTTTGATTTAAGAACACAAGTGATCCCCACATTTTCATTGCTAAACAAGGTAGTTGTTAAACGAGTCACGCCCCATTATACAACCATTCCCCCCCCCCGGTCATTAGGTGAATCATTACTGTTAAGTGATAAACATGGGGACATTATGCAGATCTGGTTTCCTCCCTCGACTTCGCCTGTCAGAAGGTTGCAGGTGACCGTCCCAGGATCCCGGGTGGTTACGGGTTATCGTAAATCCATCCGGGTGGCCAAGCCCCTGAAGTTGGATCCCCTGATTGTGGGGATGCTGCAGTGGTTGCAAATGTGAGAACTGGTCATAAATCAACTTTTCCCCAGTGCCGTTGTAACTTTGAAGTGTCATTAAATGAGTGGTTGTAAGTCAGGACTACTTGTGCTTCTCAGTTAAGCTTCTGAGTGTCACCCACCCACCCCACCCCGAAACCGACATGGAACAGCGACATGGGGCATGCAGGATTCATGGCTGATCTTCACCTACGCAACGTGTAGGGCCTCTGTTTTTTTTTTTTTTAATTAAAAAACAAAGGCCAATCTCACCTCCCTTGCGAGATGCATTCCAGAGCCTTGTAAGATTTCAAAGGAAAAGAGAAGCATCTTGTAAGATAGGATGGCTCCTGAAGGCTTTCGGCCATTGAGTGTGTTAACGTCCGCTGAACTTCTGTGGGAAGTCATTAATTCCTCAGTACTTAGGGAACTGTCGCTTTAATTCACAGGATATTCCAGGCCGTAGATCCAGATTGATGTATTTTTGAGGCAGGGTCGGCCTCGATAAGGTTGCTAAACCTATTATTAAGATTAAAATAGGGGCGGCTTAGCAGTTAAGGCGCTGGGTTTGTCAACTGGAAAGCCCCAGCAGCCCAGGTTAGAGACCTAAGTGTCACGCAGCGGTGTGAGTTCCCGTCCTCACCCCAGCTCCTTCCAACCTAGCAGTTCAAAAAAAAGCACGCAAGTGGATTAATTTAAGTACCATTTTGGTGGGAAGGTAACAACGCTCTGCCACGTGCTGGTTTACATGGTGACAGAAATGTCTTCAGACAAAATGGAGATGAGCACCCTCTCCCCCTCCCCAAAGTTGGCAACAACTAGTGGGAGTAAAACCCGCAGGGACTCCTTTACCTTTTTCTGGATGAAAACTGGGACAAGAAGAAACGGTTAGATTGGAGACGTTTGCTACAAGGAGTAGAGAAAGCTTTTCTACAAGTCAACCTCCTTGCTAAATCCAGTTTGATCGTCCCCAGCCGAACAGAAAAGATTTAATAAAAAAAAAAAAAAAGTAACAGCGTGACTTAAGCGGTAGAAGTATCTCCATAGTGACCAAGTCTGACAACAAACAAGCCAGGTTTCAGATGGGGAAGCCAGAGCAGCTGACGGGTTTTTAAATAGTCCTTGCACAAAGTGAAGACTGCAAGTATGTTGGTAACTATAACAGGCAAGGCAAGGCTATCTCCTGCTCACTTCCTATCTCTTGCTTCGTTTCTGCCCAAGTGCGCAACGAGCTATTATTGTAAGAATGGCTGTTGTCAAGCTGGACTTGGGACATTCTTCCTGTTTTGTGTAACAGATCCTGGCCAGAGAGAAAGATGTCTTTGGCACCAACTTTGTACTCGCTATTTACCCACACGTCCCCTGGTCTGGGGAAGAGAAAACAAGCTGTGTTAGATTTTTTTTTTTTTATTTTTTTTGCCAGCAAGTTGGGGGCCTAAAAGCAGAGCGGTTTACTCTCTCAAAGCAGTTTCGCAAGGATGTGTATTTATATGACCTTAAGCACAAATTGCTCTAAAGTAAATCACCCAGTGAGAGAGAGTCCAGGCTTACATCAATGGCAATGAAAGCCACAAAGGAGAAAGCAGGGTGAAATAACTCAGAAATTATGCTGCTTGTTTCTGCGTGAAATAATTAAAAGTTCCTGTTTTTTGTGAAAGCCAATTACAGGTCGTCCTTGATTTAAAAACCTTTCATTTGATTACTGTTGGAAGTCAACAATGGCACTGGAAAAAGTGATTTGTGACCGGTTCTCGTACTTATGACCGCTGCCACCTTCCCCGTAGTCAGATGATCAAAATTTGGCACTTGGTAACCATGTATTTATGACGGGAGTCATGTGATCACCATTTGCAGACTTCTCGGCCAGCTTCTAATGAGCAGAGTCCACGGAGGCAGCCACCCAATTTGCTTAACAGCAGCCACCCAATTTGCTTAACAGCTGCAGTGATTTATTGAACAGGTCATAAAATGAGGCACAACTCACTCGCTCATTTCCAACAGTGGAAATGTTGGGCCAATTGTCGTCATAAGTCAACGATTTCCCTGTAGGTTTTGAAAGTTGCCTGTTCTGGTATTAACTTATGTTCCATTGGCATAATACCCGTATAGGCAGTCCTCGACTTACAACAGTTCATTTAGTGACCGTTCAAAGTTACAAAGGCCCTGAAAAAGAGGACTTTATGTCTGTGGGGGTGGTTTTTTTTACACTTACGACCGGTGCAGCATCGCCACGGTCACGTGATCAAAATTCGGACAACTATGACGGTTGCGGTGTCGCCTTTTGTAACCTGACAAGCAAAGTTTAGTTTAGTTTTATTAAATTTCTATACCGCCCCTCTCCCGTAGGACTCGGGGGCGGTTTACAACCCAATAAAAACATATAATGACAATAAATATTTTATTTAAATTAATATTAATACAAGGCTGTACTAAAACCTGTTAAAAGCCCAATTAAAACCCGAACAGCCTTGTTTAAAAAAATTTTAAAAAAAAAAAACCGAGGAGATCTAGGCCAGGCTGGCTTGATTGAAGAGATGAGTCTTCAATACTCTTCTGAAGGTGCGGAGATCATGACACGTCCGGAGTTCTGGGGGGAGCTCGTTCCACATCGTCGGTGCCCCCAACGTCAAAATCAGGAAGCCTTATTTCACTTAACGACTGTGTTACTAATGTTAACAACTGCAATGATTCATTTAACAACTCTTGAGTCGTAACATGGGGAAAACTCACTTTAAAAATGTCTCCCTTGGCAACAGAAATGTTGGGCTCAGGTTGTGGACGTAAGTCGAGGACTACCTGTAGTATTAATTTCCTTCCAATAAAGCACGAAACAAATGGCTGTAGTGCTGGGTAGTGTCAACATCTGGCCTTGGAGAGACTCCCAGCCTACTGACATCATTGTCAAGTGGTGGAAAGGCTATTCCACTTATCCAGGAAGATGTCTAAATTCCTACCCCGATTACTTAATTCTTTGGCTTCATCTTAATAATCCAGACAGTGGCTCATGTTCAGCGCGTGCTATTCTGTTAGAGGCTTTCATGGTTTACGTCATCCTTGGTTTGGAAAGCTGGAATCATACGTTGTAGTAAAAATTCCGTTTCAAAACATTGGATGGGAAAGTAGCTACTTTGGAGCTGAAAATCTGAAAAGTGGTAGGCAGCCCTGGATGTAAGCTTACATTGCCGCACTCTCGGAACTGCCAGTCATTTTACCGCTTTGATCTTCTGTTCTTTTGCCACCTCTCTGTAGGCGGGAATCTTGCTGCTTTCCTGTCTCCGTTCCTCCAGATCAATTTGCTTATCAGAAAGTCGCCAAAGCTGATCATGTGACCCGTCATAAATACGAGTCAGTTGCCAAACATCTGGATTTTGATCGTGTGGCCACAGGGAGGCTGCAACGGTCGTAAGTGTGAAAAACGGGTCACTTTTTTTTCCAGAGCTGTTGCAATTTCAAACTGTTGTAAGTTGAGAGCTATATGTGGTTATTAAAACACTGGAATGAATTATATTATTCTAAAAACTATATTCTAAAAAAAAAGTCTTTTTGAATTGAACTTGCGGCCCTGTCATTTTCTTGGGAGCGAGATTTACATCACCTTCATCTGATTCCCCCCCCCCTTAATTATTGTATCTGACCTACACTTGCGGTATTCTGTCGAAGTGTCCACCTTCCAAATAGTAACCAGGCCCATCTCTGCTTATCTCCTGAGATTAACTAAATTGGCCAGATGCTACCGATAAGGGCAGGCACATATTCCCAGGTATTTGTCATTTCTTAATCTGCTGCTTCTGAACAGTAGGTTTTTGGGGTTATATATTTAATCTGCATTCTTTTCTCTTTTTTACCTTTTCTGGTAAGGGGGTGACTTATTTGGAATGTGTCATTGTGTATCTCACAACGAAATTAAGTGCTGTCCGTAGTGCACACTGCACACAAGTAAAAACATACATTATATATACACATCCCACAGGGTGACTGATGCTAGGATTGTTTATGCCAAATATTGGGGAAAAAAGGAGATGCTGACTATTTTAAAATTGACCAAACTGGGAGAGATGGTAACGTTTAACAGCATTGATTAGAGACAATGGATTAGATAAATTTATAAGAATTTTGGAAGCTGTTTGTGGACTTCAGATACAATAACAGACTATTAAAGAGGGCTTTGAAGACTAGTTCTATTCTTGGGGCTATCTCTTCACTTTTATATTTTTAAGTGAATAGATGGTGGGTTGACTTGAGAGAGATCATAGGTTGCCACACCGGTGACAGCTTTTGATGTAAGATAATATTTTTGGTCAATGCAGATGGGAAAGTTTATGACTATTTGTAGAGCTGTAATGCAAGGCGGGGGGGGGATGTAACAACATTTTTCAGCATTCAACCCAGGGTGGACATTTTATGTTTAATGTTAATGTTATATTTGTTATAATACATGGCTTTCATTACTGTTTTTTTGTGTTTGGATGTTTTGTTTGTAGTTGATTTTTCCCCCTCCTTTCTATTTTGCATTTTAACTTTGGAGATAAAAAATAAAAAAAACCTTTAAAAATGTGAGTGGTTTGGCATAATAATTCAGCGGCTGCGAATTGATTGTGTTTGTATGTGGTATGAATGTGGTTAATTTTAAAATTGTTATTGTATCCTTGTGAGCCGCCCTGGGTCTTCGGAGAAGGGCGGCATATAAGTGTGAATAAAGTAAACTAAACTAATATCTGTTTAAAACACAGAAAAGTTGGAGCCGCTAACATTCTCTGCTTTCCATAATAGGACTGGGTTTCCTCACTATTAATTTAAATACAGGCCTGCTTGGACGAAATAAATGTAGTAGACGTGTGTGTTCTCCCTTTGTGTGCAATGAAACCGATTAAAAGTAGTGTGTTGTATACTTGGCTTCTTCATTAAAGAGAGCTTTTGAGACAGGTTACACAAGCTGTCGCGATCGCCTGCCACCCAGAACAGCTGACAGGAATACCTATTGTTCTGCTTGGCTTTTTCTGCCATCTAATCTGATTTCTCAAAGGCCGTGTGGAAAATGTAATAATTCAAAAGGCATTTTGGCACTTCCTGGAGGGAACAGCCCTGCCACGAACAAACAAACTGAGCATTTTACAGCTTAAAGATGTAGATCCACGCAAGAGGAAACAAACAGCAAATACTGCCAGCAAAATTAAAAGAATTAGCTGGCTTTGTTGTTGTTGTTGTTGTTTGAAATTTTTGACAATCACGCGGTCCAGATGTCTGCTTTTAGGTCTGCCTGTTCTGTTAACGATTCTTAGGGGCATAATTTAAAGATGAATGCATAAATAAGTATGAAAACAAGCTTTATTTCTACAGTGTGTTCCTTACAAAGCACGATGCTCTTCCAAAATCAGCTTCTGATATAGTTTGATTAAACCCTTTTGTTCACTGGATTCCTAACCTGTAGGAAGAGAAGACAGGTTGCAGCAAAAAAAACTGGTTAGCATCTCCTCCCTCAAACTATTGGAAAGTTCCTAAAATTGGACAACAGAATATTTTTGGGGGAATTCTTCCTTCCTACGGCATGCACACCGCTTCGATTTTCTGCAAAGTCTACGTAGGAGCGGATGAATCCGGAGAGTTTCATGTAAGCAGGAAAGCGCAGCGTTCCAATGAGTTAACTTCTGCCACACGCCAAAAGCATAATTCATTGGTCCAAGGTCACGATAGCAATTCGCCGGATTGACCGGGGATGATGGGAACCCTGATCCAATCTTCCTCAAGTGTATTCAGCCGTGAAAGACTCCAGTTCCGAGGCAGACAGCTGACTTTCATGGGGTTAATGATTCTCTTGCCAAGCAGGAAGTGGTGTGACTCTTAGTAACTAATTCAACAACAATATTTACGTCAGGACGAATTAAAAAAAAAATTACATCCTGCCATAAACCTGTTTCCATTTATTTTATTTTATTTTTAAATTGCTTTTATTTTAGAAACGTGGAAATGAAAGATCCATGAACGGGGGGATTCTATTCATGATCTGGCCCCTGAAGTATTTTTTTTTTCCTCCCCCAACCTCATCAAAAGCTCTATGGGAGTCCCAATTTTGCAACGCCAAAGAAGTTCTGAACAGCAATTATGTTCGAGAAAAATAAAGTCGGGGTGGATGCTTTAGATAAGATATAACCTTTATTGTCATTTTTTTTACTGTGGGCAGCACGGCACACAAAGTGAAACACATACATGACACACACCTAAACATACTATGTACGATATATGTATAGACCCACACCCCTACATATACATAACAAATAAATATTAAATACTGTCCCTCTTTAGCTTGCTTTGCGAAGCTTAACTGCGGTCAGATGGTCATCGGCTTTGCCAAAAGGTACAGAACTTGACCCAAGTGAAAATGGATCTTGTTGCATTAACAACCAAGGGACATTTTGCATGGATGAAAGACTGAGGATACTATCAAAATAGATTAATTACAGGGAAGGTGGGTGGAGATAGGGCAGAGGTGGGGAACCTTGGCTCTTTTATGACTTGTGGACTTCAACTCCCAGAATTCCTGAGCCAGCCACGCTGAGGAAAAAGGGAGAGGTTTCCAAGCTGAGCCATGCTGGCTCAGGAATTCTAGGAGTTGAAGTCCATGAGTCAGAAACCAGCCTAGGCCTAGGCCAGAGGTAGGCAACCCTGGCTCTTTTATGACTCGTGGACTTCAACTCCCAGAATTCCTGAGCCAGCCACGCTGAGGGGAAAGGGAGAGGTTTCCAAGCTGAGCCATGCTGGCTCAGGAATTCTGGGAGTTGAAGTCCACGAGTCACAAACGAGCTAAGGTTGCCCACCCCTGAGATAGGGCTAGAATTTTCAACTTTCCAGAAATGCTAATTTCTGAACAATTGTCCAGCTGATGTTGGATGACTGACAAAAACTAAGCGAGGGCAGATCTGGTTAGGACCAGGATGGGGGTGTACCAGGGGACAGAAGGAAAATTCACCCTAAAACAAAGGCGTGACAAACGGGACCACCGTTGAGCCCACAATTTCTGTTGCTCAGCGATAACACATTCGTTGGGTTTTTGCCCCCATTTTGCGACCTAGTTGTTAAGTGAATTGCTGCGGTTCTTAAATTAGTAACATGGTTGTTAAGTGACTAGGGCTTCCCCATTGACTTCGAAGGTTGCCAAAAGGGATCACGTGTTGCTGGAACACTGCAGCCGTCATAAATAATGAATCGGCTGACGAAGTGTCCAAATTGTGATTGTGTGACCCCCCCAGGGACCCGCGGTGGCAAGTGAAAAATGGTTATGGGTTGCTCTTTTTTCGGTGGCGTAACTTTAGTCATTAAAACGAACTCGTAAGCTGAGGACCCACCCCTACTATATTGCCAGGGAAGCTACACGGATGCGTCCATCAACCCTACCGTGTGTTTCGTTTTCTTTTTTTAACTTTCCAGTCGAAATCACGCATTTGAGCTTGATTCAGAAAGAGGCATGCTTTCTCTGTACGGTTCGGGGTTCTTGAATTGATCCTCCGTTCAGCGTGCGTTTTAAAGGTGTGTTTGTGAGTGAAATTCACAGATGGGCACAGGTTTAATTTTTTTTTTTGATGCTGAAGATTCTCGATTCTCTGAGAGGACGTCCTTTTTTTATCTCAAGGGGGGGAAAGCAAGCATCTCTTTTTAACACATTGGGGGGGGAAATAAAATATATTTGTGTGCCATTACATTGGTAAATGTTTTAAATTTGGGGCGTTGTGAATGCACATTCACAGAAAAGATCAGGGTGGGCGCCATTTAACGCTCCTGAAAGCGTGAATAAGTTTTGCTTTTGCAGCTCCCATCACAATTTCCAAAAGACACAGGTCTGCTGTTATGCCGAGTGGCAAGACAATAAAAGGAATTTTAAGATATTAAAAGGTAGACCGTGAACTTTGGAACCTATATTTAGTTGGGATTTCAACGACGGTAAGACCTCCATTTACCTCCAGTTCGTGTCCTATTAACCTTGTTTTAGGAATTAGAATTGTGCCATTTCAGTTCACACACCAAACGTAACGTTAATCTCAGTCCTGTGCATGGCTATAGTTACGCTGGAGTTTTAATAAAGGCCCTGGAAAGCATCTACTCCCTGTACTTTGCTACGTATGTTGAATATTGTACCTAGGCTCTGGATATATTGAGTACCATAAAATAGATTGGTTCTGATTTGAAAACGGTACCGCTGCTACCGTGTTTCCCCGATAGTAAGACACCCCCGATTGTAAGACGTATCGGGGTTTTCAGGGGGTCGGCTAATATAAGCCGTACCACGAAAGTAAGACATATTACTCCTGCCCACTTCCGCCTCCTGCTTAAAATACTTAAATACTTAAAATACTTAATATACTTAATATACTTAAAATACTTAAAATAAAACTGACAATTGTTTTCCAATCAATATAAGCCGTACCCCGAAAGTAAGACATAGTGGGGCTTTTGGGGATAAAAAGAAAGTGTGACCCTGTCTTGCTTTAGGGGAAACACGGGTAGGATTCTTGCAACCTCATATATATATATTACGATAAAGGTAACTGGGAGTCGGGATCAGAATAGAAACAACGGTTTGAAAAGGAAGACCTACGTATAGGAGCGACTTGAAAATTGAAATTGGAAATAACAGATAAACCCTCAACAACAATTCACTCCATTGACCATTCAAAGAGGGACAACGAAAATGCGAATTGTAAAAGTTAAAATATATTTTTTTAAAAATTTATTTTGACTCCTTAAATGGAATCGTCCCACGGCGAATTGGCGGTGGCAAATCGTCCCATTTTGGGACCAGGTGACCTTGGGACACAGCACCCGTCATAAACACGAGTCAGTTGCCATGCCATTTTGATCACGGGGATGCTGCCAAGGTCATCACTGAGAAATGGTGGAAAGTCGCATTTTTTTCGGCGCTGCTATCACTTCGAACGGTCACTAAATGCACTGTTGTAAGTCGAGGACTACCTGTAGAAGAAGCAAGGCTGTCCTGTCTTGGAAGACTGTCCTGTGCTACCGGCAAACTAGCACCCGCCGTTGCCTGTTGGCTAAACAGAGTTTGTTACCAGATGTGAACTGAGGAGTTCGGCCTTTGTACTCAGGTGCAGCCATTTTCATCAGCAGCCCAAAATAGACTCTGCCATCTCAGACTCGTGATTCACCCAGACTTAAAAAAAGAAACTACGATCCCCCTCTTTTCTTTTTTTAGATACTTTGTGGATTTCTAAAACATTCCACAGCTGTCCTGAAGTAATTCCAGGTTTTTCTCGGTTTTAAGTGCTTCTTTTAGCACTATCAAAATTAAAGAAGAGATCAGCTTCAGCATCCAAGGATTGTTAACCATTGCAGTAAGTACCATAATCAAGGGCTGAGCTTGCAATCCAAACAAATCTGAAGGCCATTAAGCTTGGAGAAAAAAAAATCTGGGGTTTACTTACATTCATTAGATCAGCGGTTCTCAACCTGTGGGTCGCGACCCCATTTGGGGTCGAACGACCATTTCACGAGGGTCGCCAAACACCGCAGTCCACCATTTTTATTTTTTTGGGTCGGCCACTTGTTTTTCCCCTTTGCGATGCGGGCCGTCGCGCCGCGCATGCGCGATGCGGGCCCGCCATTTTTTTTTGGGTCGGCCATTTTTTCCCCTTTGAGATCCGGGCCGTCGCGCATGCGGGATGCGGGCCCACTTTTTTTTTATTTTGGTCGGCCATTTGTTTTTCCCCTTTGCGATGCGGGCTGTCGCGCCGCGCATGCGCGATGCGGGCCCGCCATTTTTTTTAATTTTGGTCGGCCATTTTTTTTGGGTCGGCCATTTTTTCCCCTTTGCAATGCGGGCTTTCGCGCCGCGCATGCGTGATGCGCCCTGTCACGCCACGCATGTGCAAAGCGCCCCGTCGCACCACGCATGCGCGATGCGGGCCGGGGTCGAGCCCCGGAAAAGGTTGAGAACTGCTGCATTAGATTGTGCGACAATTCATGGGCCTGTTTTTCCTGGTCATTATTACTGGTGTCCTGTTGCGTAAGTCAGAATATGCTACGGCCGTCTGGACCGTAGGCAACTTCCCAACCCGAGTTTGCAGTTACCAAATTCTGCAACCGGTGTCCCACATAGTATGTTATTCGCTTTTAGCAAACCCCAGCACAAAAAAGCGGAGTGGGCCTTTGAAATGAAATCTTCAAAATCTCAACGGAGTTGTACGCGGCTTTGCCTGCCCAAATCTGTTCCTTGTTAATGGAATGTTTTGTATTAAATAATGCAAATTCATTGAACTGGAGATGGAATTAATTTCACTCGGGATAGACCCACTAATATTTATTGAGTTTATCTTAAAATTCCTTCCGTCTTATTTTATGTAGACTTACATCTGCAACTAGTGTTGGCAGTTAATGGTTTCTTTTTTTAAAAAAAATGGGACAGTTTTGCTGCTTTACCTAAGATTGTTGTAATTGTTGGGACGTTGCAATTTTAAGTTTCCAACTCTTAGTTACCATTATTCGAACTTGCTTTCGTGGTGATCAGTAGAAGTCCACAAGTCACAAAAGAGCCAAGGTTGCCTATCCCTGTAGTATATCAGGGGTCCTCAACCTTGGCAACTTTAAGACTTGTGGACTTCAACTCCCAGAATTCCTGTGCCAGCATGGGGGAACTATGGCCCCCTCATGACTCGTGGACTTCAACTCCCAGAATTTCTGTGCCAGCATGGGGGAATTATGCCCCCTTCATGACTCGTGGACTTCAACTCCCAGAATTCCTGAGCCAGCATGGGGGAACTATGGCCCCCTCGTGACTCGTGAACTTCAACTCCCAGAATTCCTGAGCCAGCATGACTCAGCTTGGAAATCTCTCCCTTTCGCCTCAGTGTGGCTGGCTCAGGAATTCTGGGAGTTGAAGTCCATGAGTCATAAAAGAGCCACAGTTGCCTACCTCTGGCCTAGGCCTAGGCTGTTTTCTGACTCGTGGACTTCAAATCCCAGAATTCCTGAGCCAGCCTGGCTCAGCTTGGAAACCTCTCCCTTTTCCCTCAGCATGGCTGGCTGAGGAATTCTGGGAGTTGAAGTCCACGAGTCATAAAAGAGCCAAGGTTGCCCACCCCGCTCTGGAGTCTATTCAATTCTGCACCCGTAGTATTTCCACATTTAAGTTGGGGTAGTGAACAAGTACATGGGTAGTCCCCGACTTACTACGGCGATGCTGCCAAGAAACATGCACGAAGATGATCTGAATTACATCCTTGCCTTTCTATTTGTTTTCCTCAACCAACCAACCAGTCATTGCTTTTATCTTTCTGGCATTAACATCTTGAATTGCCATTAACGGTCAATGCAAAATATCACTGTTTTGAGAGTCAAACAAGCGAGTTTCGGTTTCAACAAAGGCATCCTTCCTCTTTTGCACCGAAGCGTACAACGGGAAATGGGAAAAGTTTAAAATGCTGCTTCCTTCTAAAGCCGCCTCTTGGGGACCCCTAAGGACCACAGGGCTCGCTCCCAAGGAGAAAAAGCCGTTGCGTTGCTACAAAAAGAAGGGCGGGGAACGGGGCAGGGGAAGGCATATTTGGACTAACATTTCGTAAGAAAGCAGACAGACCTGTTTGAACTCCAGTTGAGGCTCAGGTAAGAGTGTTGTGTTTATATTCTGAGGAGAGCCTTAGGGGAAAATATCAGTTTGGTTGCTATGAGGAACATCTGATAGCTACTTGACCAGGAGATCCCATCGGCTTTTCCTGCTGAATGAATCTCTTTCTTCTCTGTTATGAGGTTTCCGATGTTTGATGTGGCAACATGTTCCAACCAATTACCTACATAGGGAACAAGTTTGAAAAATTTGAAAGCCCTCTTGTGTGTTTTCCTAGCAGGGGATTGCGCCTATCCTCCGAGGTTTTTGACTTCTGCAGCTTTACAGAAAAGACTCCGAGTTCAGCGAGCTCCAATGGGATCAAAATGCAGAGGCCCACATGGTTGTTTGACGGCCCAGGTGTGTATGTTGTGTCACCTCTCTCCTGCGGGAGCTGCATTGGATACCCATTTGTTTCCGGGTGCAATTCAAGGTGCTGGTTGCTACCTTGAAACTCTACACGGCTTGGGGACCACGTTATCTGTGATTACTCGGTCAAACGCCTCCATTTTTGTGGGTTCCCTCTCCTAAGGAGTGCCATGGCTGGGCCCAGAAGAAGGGCCTTCTCTGGGATGGCTCCCTCCCTTCGGGAACTGAAGAGACTTCTCAGATGAGAAGCGAAATGTTTTCAAAGGGGAAAAAAAAACCCCAAGAAAGTCCAGTTGCGTTTTGGGGGGGGAAAATCCATGACCTGGATGACTGAGAATCTCCACAGACATCTGAAAGAGTAGCAGTTTTTTTTAAAGAATAGAATAGAATAGAATAGAATAGAATAGAATAGAATAGAAATACAGAAGAGAATAGAATAGAAATATGGAATAGAATGGAATAGAAATACAGAAAAGAATAGAATAGAAATACAGAATAGAAATACAGAATAGAAAAGAAATATAGAATAGAAATACAGAATAGAATAGAAATACAGTAGAATAGAATAGAAATACAGAATAGAATAGAAATACAGAATAGAATAGAAATACAGTAGAATAGAATAGAAATACAGTAGAATAGAAAAGAAATACAGAATAGAATAGAAATACAGAATAGAATAGAAATACAGAATAGAATAGAAATACAGTAGAATAGAATAGAAATACAGAATAGAATAGAAATACAGAATAGAATAGAAATACAGTAGAATAGAATAGAAATACAGAATAGAATAGAAATACAGTAGAATAGAATAGAAATACAGTAGAATAGAATAGAAATACAGAATAGAATAGAAATACAGAATAGAATAGAAATACAGAATAGAATAGAATAAATACAGAATAGAATAGAAATATAGAATAGAAATACAGAATAGAATAGAATAAATATAGAATAGAAATACAGAATAGAATAGAACAGATTAAATATAGAATAGAAATACAGAATAGAAATTCAGAATAGAATAGAAATACAGAATAGGACAGGACAGGAAAGAATAGAATAGATTTTGGAGGTCTTCTAGTCCAGTCTGCTGCTCAAACAGGAAAACCTATACCATTTCAGAAGTAGGACTAAAAATGTCCCTTTGAATTTCGTTTCCCAGTTTTCCTTGTAGGATGAAGGCCATGTTAGTCTGTGTTAATAAAAAGAAAAAAAAAATCAAGAATCTGGTAGCATCATTTTCAACAAATATTAAAGGCACTTGCCTTTTTTGATGTTTCTTTTCTTTCTCAGACTCAGCTTTCTTACAACAGCCCCTGCAGGAGGACCAAACAATGTCTTATTTTACACGGGAGGGGGGGCTTTAGAGTCAAGGATCTCGAATTTTTCTCATTGTAGTACTCTCCTTCAGCTCTACAAGATGATTCCGCCTAAGACGATTTTAATTAAAAGCACTACCTTCCAGTTAAAGAAGCACACAGCTACTTCCCACACCAAGAAACTAATAATAATAATAATAATAATAATAATAATAATGAGATAGGAAAAAAAAGACTCACTGGTTATATAAAAGCAACAGGTTTTGCAACTGGTTTCATTGTGTAAGAACAGTTAAGATAAATGAGCGTGTATTGATTTATTTACAATTTAGACTTCTAGAATTACGCAACTCGCCACCTACTCTGGCCCGTTTACAAAGCTGAAAACAACAACAACTCGATAAAACACATGAAAGATTTCTCGAAAAAGGTGACGACTGCAGGAGAACAGACATAAAACTCTAAATGTATAAATAGCCCAATGGGCACGGTGGACAAAGAGACCCTTTGATCCCATAAAGTGGCATTCCTTCACGGATGGGTCAAAGGACACATCAACTCAATCTGACCTTAATGGGGCACAAGCGAGCCAAGAAAATACATTTAACTGAATTTAGTTAGCCTTAAGGCGAAAGGGTTTGCAGAATCTAGGAAACCACACGTGCGATTTTAACCTTTCTCAAATTCTTTTCTCTATCACACAATACTAGGACAAGGGGGCACTCCCTAAAGCTCATAGCTAAGAAAGTGAGGACAAATAAAGGGAAATATTTCTTCACCCAGAGGGTCGTTGGTTTATGGAATTCACTTCCTGAAGGGGTCGTGACAGCTGTCAGCCTTGACAGCTTCAAGGCAGGGCTAGATAGATTCATGGATGCAAAGTGTATCGGTGGCTATTAAAACGGATGTCCATGTGCCGCCTCTATGTTGGTTGAGGCAGGCAGGATTCCCTTGAGTCCCATTTGTTGGGGGTCAAGGGAAAGGGAGGGTTTTGCCTTCTCTTTCTGCTCAAGATCCCCAGGTACAATTGGTGGGCCACTGTGTGACACAGAAGGCTGGACTCGATGGGCTTTGGCCTGATTCAGCATGGCTCTTATGTTCTTATGTTTATGTTAAATTTTCAGAAGCTAATGATTTTTTTTTTACAGGCGACGCAGGAGATAGAAAACTTCTTTGTTTTCAAATTGGGTTGAAGAGATGCCTTGGCCCTTCGGAATAATAAAATCTCAACTTATTTACGGGTTCCACAAATGACAGATAGATGACCACAAGGAGCCCAACATTTCTGTTGCTAAGCGAGACAGTTGTTACAGTCAGTTGGGTCCACTTTATGATGATGTTTTGGTTTTTTGTTTTTTGGCCACAGTTTATTGAATTCAGCCGGAATCTGGCTTCCCCCGTCGACTGCTTGTTGGAAGCCAGCTGGGAAGGTTACAGATGGTGATCACATGACCCCGGGACAGGGCAACAGTCATAAGTCCATGTCAGTTGCCAAGCCCCTGAATTTTGACCACGTGACTATGGGGCGTTAAATATGAAAACTGGTCATAACTCACTTTTTTCACTGCTGTTGTAACTTTGAATGGTTACTAAAAGAATGCTTGTCAAGTCAAGGGTGGTCATAAGTAGAGAACTCCCTTCTCCCCATGATTTTCCTGCAAAGGATTCTCTTTCATCCTCTTGATCATTTTGAGGATCTTCTCCTGCCCTTTTCAACCCTATCCCTACCCAGGGTGGTGTCCCCCTCATTCTAATGACACATCCAATTAGAACAGAATAACATAAAGGGACCTTGGAGGTCCTCTAGTCCAACCCCCTGCTCAGGCAGGAAACCCTTACAGAATCACGGAAGGGACCTCGGAGGTCATCCAGTCCAACCCACCAGCTCAGGCGGGAGACCCTTACAGAATCACAAGAGTTGAAAGGCACCTCGGAGGTCATCTAGTCCAACCCCCTGCTCAGGCAGGAAACCCAAAGCATGTCAGACCAATGGTTGTCCAGTCTCTTCTTAAAAACGTCCAGTGTTTGAGCATTCTGGTGGCAAGCAGTTCCACTGGTTAATTGTTCTCACTGTCAGGAAATTCCTCCTTAGTTCCAAGTTGCTTCTCTCCTTGATGAGTTTCCATCCATTGCTTCTTGACCTGCCTTCAGGTGCTTTGGAGAAGAGCTTGACTCCCTCTTCTTTGGGGCAGCCCCTGAGATACTGGAAGACTGCTATCATGTCCCCCCTAAGTCCTTCTCTTCGTTAAACTAGACAGACCCAATTCCAGTAACCGTTCCTTGTATGTTTTAGCCTCCAGTCCCCTGATCCTCTTTGTTGCTCTTCTCTGTGGCAGCCTCTTTGTTGCTTTTTCTGAAGGCTTCCACCACATTTGTCTCTCTGTTAAGACCAGCCTCGTATCGGGTTGAGTTTTTCATTTGAACGCTCGCAACATCAACTCGAACCCAGCCCTGGAAATTAAACCGCCTTCTTTAAAGTGCAGACTGGTTTTAAGATTTTTCACTTCCCTCAGGGAAGTCTACCTGGTTGGAAGCTGAGGTAAAAACACACACTTTGAAGGTTAATGTGTGACATGCCCTCAAGCCAAGACAGCTTTCAATCTTATCCATTCTTGCCCCGACATCAAAGTTTGTTGGCTGATGGGTTTTGTTGCCATGGCAACGCTCTTACTGTTCCAGCAGTGTGGGTGTAAAAAAAAAAAAATTCAAAATGGCGGAACGATTCCATTTTATTGTTATTTTATTTTTGGGCTAAACTTTCTGTCCCGGTTAGCAGTTGCTCAAAAGCGCCCCATTTTCGGTTAAACTTTCTTTCTTTTTTTTTTCTTTCAAAGGTGCCCATTTTGAATGAATTTTTTTTTCCCCCTGATGTTTTTTTTTTAATACAGCTAGAGACTTCTGCTTCATTTAGCAACTGTTTGAAAAAAAGTGACTTGTGACCGTTTTTTCATACTTAACGACCGTTGCAGCATCCCTGGGGTCACGTGATCAAAATTCAGACGCTTGACAGCTGACTCGTACTTATGACGGTGGCAACGTCAGGTGATCCCCTTCTGATAAGCAAAGTCAAGAGGAAGATCGATTTCACGTAACAGCCGGGTTACTAACTTAACCGCTGCAGTGACTCACTTAACAACTGGCAAGGAATGTCGTAAAATGGGGCAAAACTCATTTAACAACTGTCTCGCTTAAGAACCGAAATTTTGGCCTGAATAATTGTCATAAGTCAAGGACTATCTGTATTTTCTAGCAGGATTTCCCAACACCCAACTCCCTCTTTTATGGAATCCGGCTTCTTCCAGCTACTGATCTTGGCATTGTTACCGGTGTCCAATGGAAAAGGAATTGGGCTTTGATCATTCCGCCACATCTGCCGTTTTGCAGATGTTGACTTGCTCCTAAATTCCTCGTTTGCGGTCTTCGCAAGCGTCTGTGTTGCGCCACAAGCCACAAACAATGCGTGTGTCACGCTCATTCTGGTTTGCACGGAAAAACGAGCTTTATGTACAAGGGCAATTCGGAAAATAAACCTCCCTTTGGTTATCCATGACAGACACTCGCAGATACAGAACTTTTATTGTACGCATTAGACAACTGCAACATGACGTGACTTTTCGACATAATCGCCATTCAAATTGAGGCCCTTGTCGTAGCATGTTACAAGGTTTGAAATTCCTTAGTAATAGTTGCTCGGCGCCAAATCTGGGCTATGGGGGTGGGTGATCAAAAACATCCCAACGGAAATGCTTCAAAAGTTCTTGGGTGCATCTAGCGTTGTGCGATCGAGCATTATCGTGAACCAACACCACACTGGAAGTCAGCAGGCCCCGACGCTTGTTATGGATGGCTCGCCTGAGTTTTCGTAACGTTTCACAGTAGACGTCTGAATTGATGGTCGAATCAGGCTCCATGAACTTCACTCGCCTTACTCCTTTGGCGTCTTCACATTTGGCGGGATTTTCTATGGCACCATTTCCCGTCGTTTTTTATTGGCACACATTAAAAATGAAATTCTGTTGCCTACTCTCAGAAGTGCACACATATAGACATGCTATGTACATACATACCTATAGACCTACACCCTTACATGTAAAGAACATAAATATTAATCACTGTCCATCTTGAACACGTAGCGGAAAGAGGAAGCTTGAGAGTTCACAAGGTTGATACTGTATGGAACAAAAGTGTGACTGAATCTGGATGTTCTGCTTCGGATACCACGAAGCCCCCCTCCCCAGAAGGTAACAAGGAAAACAGGTTGTGAAGAGGATGTGTAGTGTCCCAGGCAATCCTGGGGACCCTGCTCAAGCATCGCTTATATCCCGTGTCCTGGATAGAAGGAAATGAACTCCCAATAATTTTTTTATGCTGTCCTCACCACTTTCTGCACCGCCTTCCTGTCTGAAGCAGGGATGCCTCCAAATCAGACTGTGATGCCATAAGACAGGATGCTCTCGATCGTCGCTCTGTGGAAAGTAGTAAGGACAGGGGAAGGAAGATGTGCTTTCCTCACGCGACTTAAGAAGCTCTTCTTTCTTCTTCTTTTCTGACATCTGCCCTGCCTTCCCGCTTGAAGCTCATCACCCCAGGGAACACCAGACTTCTTGCAACAACAGGGAGGAACAAAGACTTTGGCAAGAGACAGGAATGAGGGCAGGGTCTAGGTTTCAAGTATCAGCCATTTGCTTCCTCGGGATATAGTTGAGAAAGCCTCAGAATTGGCTCAAGCAGGCTGAGACAAGATCACAAGATCTTCTGTGTTCCTCAGCCCAGAACATGTTGTAAGGATGGAGAGGAGGAGAAGCAATAGGAGGGGCCAATTAGTTCCCCACAACGGTCAGGAGGTTTACGTCCTGTGTTTAGAAGCGGTAGATCTGTACACCACATGTGGTTCTCATTTCACACAGCCCTTGGCTTAATTTAAAAAAAGTGTCCTGTAACCCATCAGCTCATCTGTTCCACTCATCTAAGGCCACGGCTGAGACAATCTGTTCTAGGAAAGGAAGGACGGAAGCAAGAAAATGCAAGCAGGAAGATCCTGTCAAAATAGGACAGGGGTAGGCAACCTTGGCTCTTTTATGACTCGTGGACTTCAACTCCCAGAATTCCTGAGCCAGCCACACTGAGGGGAAAGGGAGAGGTTTCCAAGCTGAGCCATGCTGGCTCAGGAATTCTGGGAGTTGAAGTCCACTAGTCATGAGAGGGCCATAGTTCCCCCATGCTGGCTCGGGAATTCTGGGAGTTGAACTCCACAAGTCTTAAGGTTGCCAAGGTTGAGGACCCTGGATATAGGGCAGGGATGGGGAACCTTGGGTTCTTTTATGACTCGTGGACTTCAACTCCCAGAATTCCTGAGCCAGCCACGCTGAGGGGAAAGGGAGAGGTTTCCAAGATGAGCCAGGCTGCCTCAGGAATTCTGGGAGTTGAAGTCCATGAGTCATAAAAGAGCCAAGGTTGCCTACCCCTGACCTAGAGAAACATATGAAAGCATAATTCATGTTAATTAATGTAGACTTTATAAGTTTAGAGCAGGGCTAGGCAGCCTTGGCTCTTTTATGACTCGTGGACTTCAACTCCCAGAATTCCTGAGCCAGCCACACTGAGGGGAAGGGAGAGGTTTCCAAGCTGAGCCATGCTGGCTCAGGAATTCTGGGAGTTGAAGTCCACGAGTCATAAAAGAGCCAAGGTTGCCTACCCCTGAAATAGAGGAAAGAAGAAAGAAAAAAAACAACAACAGAGGAAGAGGAGAAGAAAGTATAGAGAGTCCTCGACTTACGGACACCATTGAACCCAAAATTTCTGTCGCTAAGCGAGACGGTGAGTTTTGCCCCATTTTACAACCTCCCTCGCCACATTCGTTAAGGGAATCACTGCAGTTGTTAAATGAGTAACCCAGTCGTTAAGTGGAACCTGGCTTCCCCGCTGACTTTGTTCCTCAGAAAGTCACAAAAGCTGGTCACGTGATCCCGGGACCCTGCAGCCGTCATAAATGCAAGTCAGTGGTCAAGTGTCTGAATTTGGGGGATGCTGCAACAGTCGTATGAAAAATGGTAAATAAGTTTGCTTTTTTTCCTAGTCCATTATAACTTCAAATGGTTGTTAAATGTAAAAAAAAATTTCATTTAAAATGGGCACTTTTGAAAGAAAAAAAGGTTTAATCTAAAACGGGCACATTTGATCAACTGCTAAATGGGAGTCATTTGCCAAATGTCTTGAATTTTGATCATGTGACCGTGATCAGCTGACTCCCATTTATGACGGTCGCAGCCTCCCGGGGTCATGTGATCAGCGTTGGCGACTTTCCAATGAGCAAAGTCAATGGGAAAGCTTAACGACCGTGTTACTAATTTAACTTTCAGTGATTTACTTAATGACTGTGGCAAGAAAGCTCGTAAAATGGGGGCAAAATTCATTTAATACATGTTTCCTTTGGAAATGTTGGCTTCAGTTGTGTTTGTACATTGAGGACTAGCTGTATAAAGTATGTGGAAGCAAACTGATTGCCTGGCTTCCTTCTACTGACTTTTCCATAGTTTATTCTGTTATTCTTAGAACAAGGGTCTCCCACCGTGGCAACTTTAAGACTTGTGGACTTCAACTCCCAGAATTCCTCAGCCAGCTTAGCTGGCTGAGGAATTCTGGGAGTTGAAGTCCACAAGTCTTAAAGTTGCCACGGTTGAGGACCCATCTTAGAAGATGCTTTCCCGCCATCTGGTGGACAAAATGGCTCATTGCAAGCCACGCATAAAAAAGAGAACATCACCCTGCTGGATAAAGGCTCAATTCATTTATTTTAAGTGCTTCCCCGTAAGCGGTTTGCACCACAACTATGACTTTTGTCATCCTGTGAAATTCAAAACACAAACCTGGCGAGCGGAAGGTTTTCACCAGCTCTAGCGTCCCCCTTATTTGGGTGTGCTGGCTTTTCATAGCAAGAAACTGCAAGGGAGTAAATCTACTTTTTTAGGATCCAATCTGGGTCGATCACCGGGACCAGATAGAATAGAATAGAATAGAATTTATTTATTTATTTTTTAGAATAATAACTTTATTGTCACTTGGAATGTACACTCATCGGGCATACATTAAAATGAAAATTTTGTCGCGCACAGCTCTGAAAGAGTCACCTCCTCCGATGTGCGCTACATAAATATGACAAAAAATAAATACAGTATTATGCATATACTCACATATATTATATGACGCAGAGAAACAACAGTCTCCTGAGTTTTTGCACTCATGCTGGAGCCCCCCTTCATGGAACAAAGCTCGGAAGACTAAGCTTCCGGTCCAGGTGACTGGCCCAGATTGGATCCTGCAACATTATCCTGGGACATTCGTAAATCTCTTTGTGTGTGTGTGTGTGTGTGTGTGTGTGTGTGTGTGTGTGTGTGTGTGTGTGTGTGTATTCAGAGATAATGCTAACAGACCAGCCAAATGGAGAGCGCAAATCTCTGCTCAGAGAGGCTGAAAAAGTAAAATTCTCCAAATTAGAACTTGAGAACTGGGCCTTTTGGGGGCTGCATCGTAACTTCTAACAGCCACTGTCAAGTGGTCACCTGTTGTTGTGATTCTGTGCCAGCCTGTGATCCCAGTAGTTGAGTCTGGGGAATCAGAGGAGGAGGAAGAGGAAGAGGAGGAGGAGGGCCTGGAGAGCCATCAGAGTGGGAGGGAAGCTCTGATGAGCTGCAGGACTTACAGACTGATGAAGAGGCTGGTCCTTCCACTTGTGATCAAGCTGAGAGCCAGCTGTGCTGGGAAGCTGAGTCGGACTCGGAGGAAGCACAGCTGGAAGACCTCAGAGATGCTCGTAAACATAGACAGGTCACACGAGTAGGACAGAGGGAGGCAACGGGGCGACTCCAGGGGAGAAGGAGAAAGTAGTGAGAAGCCACGCCTTGGGGGCTGCGTAACAAAAAAGGAATGTGTGGGCAGGGCTGGTTGCTGGAGGTAACCGTTTGCAAAGAACTTCAGAGTCAAGAGATCATGGTCTGTTTATTTTGCCTGTATTTCCTGTTTGACCCGTGCTCCGTGTTGCTATCAGACAAGCAGGAAGGGAAGAGATTGGGATGGAATTAAAAACGACAACCAGGACACAAAGCAAGCCACGTCTTGAAGCCGTCGGCGAAAGGCACTAGCACACTTTATTCGAGTATGCTACAAAAGTCCGGTCGTGACCTTTATTAAGTACTTTTAATAACAAGCATACTTTTAAAGTAACCAAAATTATTGTTCTTTCGATTCGTCAGAAAGTCAGGAATTCCGGCGGATTTTATTTTACAAGAGGGCAGCCATTTTTTTTAAATGAAAACAAAGGAAGGGAAATCGGGACAAACTCAAAACAAAGAACCCTACGTATGAGCATGAGTTGGTACGAAGAAAGCGTTCGTAGTGTAAGCCATTTAAAAACGTACTTCTATTACATTTAAGGAGGTACATACTCAAAATGAGATGCGTGTGTGTACGTGCGTGCAGGCACACACGTACACACAACCACAGGTCAGCGCACACACACGTAAATTACCTACACACGAATGACAACAGAAACATCCAACATTGGTTTACAAGGTATTTTGTTTTTAACACACCATCGGATCCACAGTGAGGAAGGGGGATGTGGCTGGACGCTATGGAGGTGGAAGGCGCTATGCTTTCCCATTTGGAGACCCAGCCCATGACTTTGGTGTGGACAACTTGCGTTACGGGCGGTTTTTGTCAAGATCGGGGAAAGGGCTTATGGCTGCTACTGGAGACTTCACCTATGGAAGTGGTGGAGTAAATGCAGACGTAAGTAAGAAGTCTGGGAGGAGGGGAAAGCTACACAGTGAAGGGCATCCACAGGAGTAGAAGATTTGCAGGGTCAAAGCAATCAAAGTGAAGATCAGAACCAAGAACTAAGAAGCTGAGGTTGCTTACGAGGTGGCCACGAGCAGAGAGGAAAATCTTCATATTGTGTCATCATCAGCGAGGTGGAACAGAAATTTAAGGGTGGAACCAGTGGTGGATTCAGCCGGTTCACACCAGTTCAGCAGAACTGGAAGCTAATTTTTTGTTGCCCAGGCCCAGAACAGACTTCCGGAAGTGGCATCCATGCAGAGAACCGGTTGTTCACCTGTTTGAATCCTACCACTGGGTGGAATCATCATTATAGATAAACGTGGCCCTGTTCTCATGGTTTTTTCCCCCTTCCAACTCAACAAACTAACATCAGCAGCCGTCACAGTCTTTGATGCCTCCAGCTGTAAACATCTGCCACCGTTTGTAATTGTAACTGACAGGATGATGTTCTTTTTCACACCGGCTTTGAGGTAAAATGTCTGTTTTTAATCCTCCAGGACCCATTTCTACCAATATCTCTGTCACAACTCCTTTGTTTTTGATTAGATGGCTACAATGAAAATAATAATAATAATAATAATAATAATAATAATAATAATAATAATAATAATAATAATAAAGGTACCAATAGTACCAATAGGTGGTACCAATAGTCATAGGCGCCTTGGGTGCAATCCCAAAACAACTGGAGCACCACTTGGACACTATCATTGGCATTGACAAATTCACCATCAGTCAATTGCAAAAGGCGGCCTTACTAGGAACCGCTTCCATCCTGCGACGAGATCTTTAATACCATCAATTCAAACATCCACATCTGCCTATCCCAGGTCCTTGGGAAGGACGCGATGGGTAGACAAAAATGCCAAATCCAGTCTGAACATCTTGCTGACTGTGCGATTAATAATAATAATAATAATAATAATAGTAAAGTTGGAAGGGACCTTGGCAGTCATCTAGTCCAACCCCAGAGTCAGGCAGGAGATCCTATCTCATTTCAGACAAATGGTTTCTTTACTTTTTCTTTTTTGCAAGATACCAAAAGCTAAAACACATTGCAGGATCCTGAGACACGGGGATATTCACCTTCATTCGCTAAAACATACGATGAACGGTTGTGGGAACTGGTCACGTCTAGCCTAACAAAGAGAAGGGCTAGGGGTGACATGATGGCAGTCTTCCAGTATCTCAGAGGCTGCCCCAAAGAAGAGGGAGTCAAGCTATTCTCCACAGTGCCCGAAGGCAGGACAAGAAGCAACGGATGGAAACTCACCAAGGAGAGAAGCAACCTGGAACTAAGGAGAAACTTCCTGACAGTTAGAACAATTAACCAGTGGAACAACCTGCCTCCAGAAGTTCTGGGTGCTCCATCACTGGAGGTTTTTAAGGAGAGACTGGACAGCCATTTGTCCAGAATAATACAGGGCAGTGATGGTGAACCTTTGAGAGACCGAGTGCCCAAACCACAACCCAAAACCCACTTATTTATCGCAAAGTGCCAGGGCCGCATCAGCTTTGGGGTGCCCTCAGGGTGGGTAGGTGGGTGTGGGCGTGGCTGCAGTGGACACGGCAGACTGGGTGGGTGTGGCTGGGGTGGGCTTGGCCACCTTGATGTTGCTCATGGGGGGGGACGCCTGTGGGGGCTGGGCAGGGCTGGGGGAGGTCCAGGGGCTCTGGTGGGTGGGGTGGTGGGCAGGAGGCTCGTCCTGCGGGCTGAGGCAGGGGGTAGGGCTGGGGGGTGCCATTGCTGTGGGGCAAGTTGAGACGGGCGGGGGGGCTGCTGTGTGCCATAGGTTCACCATCACTGATAGAGGGTCTCCAGTTTAAGCAGACTTCCAAGGCCTGTTATTCTGCATTCCGTAAATTTCGTTGAAGGAGGGATCAGCAACTCTCTACCATTGTAGAATTGTGGGTTTTGGGGTTTGGCTTTTTTTTGTTGTTGTTGTTCTTTCTGGACTCAAAAAGAATTGACTTTGGGGCCGACCTGCCAGGAAGGAGCAAGATTGGGCCTTGAGGATTTGTACTACTGACATCTTCCATAAGTCTAGGAGAATGTTCTTAGGACTGGAGAACACGGTGAATAGCTCTGCGCGTGCTTGTGAACCCCTCAAGTCAGAGTTCCTAAGCGGGCAGCGTTCCCAACCGGGGCTCCCCAAGAGGGCTGGATGTGTCTGTCTGCTTTGCCAGTCGTTGGGTGGAGCATATAAAGCCGCCTCCGTGAGGCCCACGGCGCCCTTCCCAAAGGGAGCCCGGGCGAGGCGGAGGTGAGATTGGGTGAAGAAGGGGAGGCCAAACACGGCACCTCTCAAACCTCTCTCTCTCTCTCTCTCCCCCTCCCTCTCTCCCCTCCCTCTCTCTCTCTCTCTCTCAAGGAAGAGCTGCGTTCCTTTCCTTTACTTCTTTTCCTTTCCTTTACCTTTCCTCCACTCGCCTTTCCTTCCTTCCTTCCTTCCTTCCTTCCTTTCCCTTCTTTCCTTTCCCTTTCCTCCACTCTCCTTCCTTCCTTCCCCTTTCCTTCTTCCTTTCCTTTCCTTTTTTTCCTTTCCTTTCCCTTTCCTCCATTCTCCTTCCTTCCTCCTTTCCTTTCCTTTCCCTTCACTCTCCTTCCTTCCTTCTTCCTTTCCTTTCTTTTCCTTTCCCTTTCCTCCATTCTCCTTCCTTCCTTCCTTCCTTCCCCTTTCCTTTCCTTCTTTCCTTTACCTCTCCTCTCTCTTCTCCTCTTTCCTCTCCCTTCTGTCCTCTCTTCCTCCTCCTCCTCCCTCCTCCTTCTTTCCTTTTATCTCTTCCTCTTCCTTTCGTTCTTTCCTTTCCCTCTCCTCTCCTCCTTCCTCTTCTCTCCCCCTTCCTCCTTCTCCTACTCCTCTCCTCCCCTTTCCTTCTCCCCTCCTCCTTCCTCCTCCTCCTCCTCCTCCTCTCCTCTTCCTCTCCTCTCCTCTCCCCTCCTCCTCTTCCCCTCCCCTCTCTTTCCCTGCTAAGAACAGAACTAGGAGGTAAGTGACAGGCAAATATGCAAGGCAGACATTTAAATGGATTTTCCCTCTCCCGCCAGTGACAAAATGGCGGAAGAAGGCAAGTTAGTTCCCTTTCCACTGATTTTCCAAGAAAGACCTCCCCAATCCCTCCAACCCCCCCATCCATAACTCTACCCCAGTGCAACTTCACACTGGGAAACCATCATCTCAGCTACACAAAGGACTGCGTCAGAAACACCCTCTTCACTGTAGGTGGGCTAAGCCCCCAAGAAAGGACGAGGAGGGAACCACGGAGGCCAGAATGAAGCATGGTGCAAATGGCGGATGAAAAAAACCCAGCAACAACACATTTTATGGGTAGCGTGAAACACAACCGTCTGTTTTGGGTGTGGCGAGACAGCGGCAAAGGATATCCTATTTTCTTCCAGGCGCTTCCTGCCTCTTGCAATGTTTTCTTTCCTTAAAAAGTGTGCAAATTTCTTTGACGCACAGACGTGTTATAGCTTCCCCTCTGAGATGTGTTCCCCTTGTGTGACTTTTCGTGCACACCTCCTGAATGTTGTCGAGAGGCATGGTTTCTAATCAGCTGATGGCCAAATTCCATGTTCGAATCTTCTCACCAGAGAATTCTTCCCGGATCTGGCTGAGCAATGTTTAGAAGGCAGCTTTTTCATTCATTCGTTCGTTCATTCGTTCATTCATTCATTCGTTCATTTATTCGTTCATTCGTGTTCTCTTCATCCCAGGATCTTCTCCCAGGCTTCTCCTCCATTAATGTTGATGTACAAAAGCTGTTACTCGGTATTGTTTGTGCTCATTCTAGTGAGGACTCGCTTAACAACACTGCAAAGCAAAACAACACAGAGAGAAAACAAAGTTAAGCACTCAAAAAAACTCAAGTTTATATTTTTAAGTCAAGTTTTGTGGCAGTTGTATGTTATGTTTAGTGGCAGTTGTATGTTACATTTAGTGGCATTTGTATGGTACGTTTAGTGGCAGTTGTATATTAAGTTTAGTGGCAGTTGTATGTTAGGTTTAGTGGCAGTTGTATGTTAGGTTTAGTGGCAGTTGTATTTTAAAGTTTAGTGGCAGTTGTATGTTAAGTTTAGTGGCAGTTGTATGTTAAGTTTAGTGGCAGTTGTATGTTACATTTAGTGGCATTTGTATGGTATGTTTAGTGGCAGTTGTTTATTAACTTTAGTGGCAGTTGTATGTTACGTTTAGTGGCAGTTGTATGTTATGTTTAGTGGCAGTTGTATTTTAAAGTTTAGTGGCAGTTGTATGTTAAGTTTAGTGGCAGTTGTATGTTAAGTTTAGTGGCATTTGTATGTTACATTTAGTGGCAGTTGTATGTTTAGCGCCAGTTATGTTAGGTTTAGTGGCATTTGTATGTTACATTTAGTGGCAGTTGTAAGTTAAGTTTAGTGGCATTTGTATGTTTAGTGGCATCTGGAGATATTTGAGTATATGTCTCCTTGCACCATTTTAAACTACTACATAAGCTACCTCAAAAGAATTCCAAACTACACGTGATGACAAATCAACAACCTAAGATCCTATTCACACAACGAGCTAAACCAGGCTAGTCAAAGGCCTATCTTTTGATGGGTTCATTGTAGTACTTAATCAATTACTTTTTGACACAAAGTACTCGCTGGGCGAAACTAGAAAATGGCCTAAGTCAGTCACCAAGTTAAACACACTGTGCAAAGCCAAACACTCAAAGCAATGCAACTTCCAACACCTGTTTTATACATGGGACCAAAATGTATGACTCCACAAAGATCCAGTGGTCAGAATCTAGCCCGGATGACGTTACGTGCTCAGGTAACGAAACGTCCGCGAGAAAACAGCCAAGTTCAGGCAGCAGCACGGACCCTTCATTTCAACCCCCAGCTACAGATATCCCCCGTTATTGACACCCAACCTCACACAGGCCTGTCTTATTAAAATGGTGATATTTGGCGGGTTGTGAAAACATCGCCACATTTCATTCCCCTTTTTCAATAGCTCCATGTTGTGAAAGAGTGAGCTTGTGTGTGTGACTGGGGAAGGGTGCTAAGAGGGGGAGGATGAAAAACAGATACTCCTCCATTTACAACATTTCACTTCGTGACTGTTCGAAGTAACAACGGTGTTGCAAAAAGTGACTTACGACCGTTTTTCACAGTTGCAACCATTGCAGCACCCCCCCCCAGGGTCACGTGGTCAAAATTCGGATGCTTGACAACTGGTTCACACTTAACGACGGTTGCCGTGTCCCTGGGGGTCACGCGATCCCCTTTTGCGACCTTCCAATAAGCAAAGCCAACGGGGGAAGCCAGATTCACTTAACAACCAGGGTTACTAACTTAGCAACCTGCAGTGATTCACTTAACAACTGTGGCAGGACAGGTCATAAAGTGGGACAAAACTGACTTAACAAATGGCTCACTTGGCAACAGAAATTTTGGGCTCCACCGTAATCGTAAGTTGAGGATGACCTGTAGTAACAGGAAAAAAAACAACATGTCCCTGATTGTCCTTGGCCAGCCCCCCCTTCTATTTTTACAACGGCAAGATTACATTAGCATTTATTTGCTAAAAATAAGCACCATTCATTTGCAGCTCCTTACAGAGCGCGCGGCATTAAAAATCTTAATTTGCCGCTCCCGGTAAAGAAGCAGCTGTTTTAAAAGGCAAATTGCTTTATGCAAAAATTCACTTGCCGCGGTCGCCCATTAATGTTGCAGCAACTGCCTATCCTCAAGGAACGCTACTGTTGACGCTGCTAACATCGGATGTTTTTGCATTGACAACAGTTGGAGATGTGGCCATTTTCTCTTTTTCGCTTTTAGAGTTAGATGATGCTGGGGTGGAGGGAAATGTACGTGAGAGTCCAGCTAGACATAACAACACTGAACCTAGCATGAGAACCAAGGTTGTTGAAATAAGAGATGATAAAGAATTGGTGGGCTGGAGAACTGGAGGGGAAGCCTGCATTTCAAACTATTGGGGAACGTGATTTATGACTGTTAATTGGAGGAGGGAATTGTGCTTTGATACTATGTGCTCAGAGGAGGGGAATCCAGTTTTTGGCTTCGATTGTGTTAGTGCTGACGCTATGCGTCTCAAATAAAAGATTCTTTAAGGTAAACAATGCCTCGAAGTTCTTTGAAGCGTTCCATTTGTCGCAACCATGACAGCGACATCAATGGCACTGCCTTTTCAGTGGTGTTATTTTTTTTCTTTCTTTTTTTTTCAATCTTTTTTATTAATTTTTTCCCCATGTATATTAATTTTTCCAATCAACAAGTTGTCTGAAAATTGCTAAACTAATACATATTCAATTGCTAATCCTTGCTTCTTTTCTCTAACCAAATGTAAAATAAATTCCAAATTTGATAATAGTCTGTATCTTCTTTATCTTTCAGTCTCATAGTCAATCTGTCTATCTCTGCACATTCTAAGATCTTCTTAATTATTTCTTCCTCTGATGGCAAAGCTTCATTCTTCCAATATTGTGCAAAAATTATTCTTGCTGCTGTGATAATATGTAGAGTTAGATATAATTTCTGCTTATTAGTTTTCAGGCATAACATAATGTGTTATTTTTTTTTCAGTGAATCAGTTACTCAGTCAGACAGAATGGGGCTGGAAGGGACCGTGGAGATCTTCTCATCCACCCCTAGTCCGGCACTAGGACTCTGAGGTCCCTCTCACAGTTGCTGTATGATATTACTAAGGTGATTGCTATCTCTTCACTTAAGTCTGGGAATTCATTTGTAACAGTTGGCGATGTCAGAAAATGCTCCTTCAAGTCTTTAATAACTTAAATATCTCTATGACATTTCTTGGCTACTGAACTCGTATTCCGCCCACGATCTATAGATAGGTTTTTATTTTGCTGACGGAGGGTGAAGGTGGCTCAAAAGTTCAAGGACAAAACAGAAGACTCTCCTCGCTTCTGTCACGTCCGCAAAGGTGCAACAATCCCTGCCTTAAGCCTTCACCACAGTCCTGACTCCTCCACACAACCAAAGCATCCTTACAATGGCAAATGAAGGCTGCGGTACTGCTCACGACCACCAGGTGACACCTTTGTCCAAAAAGTTGAATAACTTTTGCCTAAGAAAACTCCATAGAATTGAGTTTTTCAGCAGCTCTCAAAACTGTATTTTACAATTTAACATTTCTGCATCTCCGGCACAACATGCAACAGTGCTTACAGATCCTGTCTGTTGGAAGACGCGTGCAATTACGCAGCGCCTCTTCAATTGCGTGCAATCACGCCTTTGCCAGCCTTCTGCATTTGATTCCTGTCTTCCACAGATCGGAAACGCAGCGTTCAGCCTTCATTTATTTAATTTTGCCTAGCAGCCTATGGAAAGGGATGAATGTTGATGAATTACATAGGAACGTGCCTAATGCTGGAGCTTGATTGCCCCAAAGTCACTGAGCCTCGGCTACTGGCTCTTGCTCAGAAGCTTCGTTTCCCGGGGGGGGGGCTAGTTTGGGAATAGTTGGGAATAGTTTTCGATTCATCACCGGGGATCAGTGGTGGGATTCAAATAGGTGAACAACTGGTTCTCTGCATGGATGCCACTTCCGGAAGTCCATTCTGGGCCTGGTCGACAAAAAAATTGGCTACCGGTTCTGCCGAAGTGGTGCGAACCGGCTGAATCCCACCACTCTCTCTCTCTCTCTCTCTCTCTCTCTCTCTCTCTCTCTCTCTCTCTCTCTCTCTCTCTCTCTCTCTCTCTCTCTCTCTCTCTCTCTCTCTCTCTCTCTCTCTCTCTCTCTCTGTCTCTCTGTCTGTCTGTCTGTCTGTCTCTCTCTCCCCATCCAGTGGTGGGATTCAAATAGGTGAACAACTGGTGTTCTCTGCATGGATGCCACTTCCGGAAGTCCATTCTGGGCCTGGGCAACAAAAAATTAGCTACCGGTTCTGCTGAAGTGGTGCGAACCGGCTGAATCCCACCACTGAATCTCCCATGTGTCACGTCTGCACATCTTTTGCACCAGGGGGGAGCTCAACTACTGCAGAAACTTTGCAGAAAGAATTTCAGCCTAAACAAGGTAGGACTCCCCCCCCCCAGTTTAGAACTCCCACAATGTAAGTGTGTCCTTGTGAAGTCACACACACAAAAACCCCTGTCCAAAATGCATGTTGCTTGCGAATCTGCCTTAAACTGCGTTTAATATTAATAAAATCCTGCACTGTGAGCCGATGCAAACTAGAATGTTAGTCGCAGAAAAGGCTGAAAGAGCATCAGTGAGAATACATTTTAAATCATTTAAAGCAGGAAAGATTTTTGCAGAATTCCTCACCTTTTTTCCCTCAGTATTACAAAACAGGTGCATAAATACATATATTATTACACAGACTTGTTCAGAGGAGAAGAAGAAGAAAAAAAGAGAGAGACGCATTTATGTAACTTAGGCAGACGGACAGGAATTTAAAAAGCAAATTAATCATAATTAGGATCACAATCATAATTAGGACCACAAACCGAAGCATTAAGAGTCAACACAATCTTCTTAATTGCTTAGTAAGAATTCTGGGATTGCTTGCTTTCATCTAAAAAAATAACAACAACAACCCAAAAAACAAGATAAGATCAAAGGCCCAGAAAATAGACAGAAAGGCTCTAAGCGCATAAACCACCATAAGCCTCCCAAGAAACAAACCAAGATTACAACTAACCAAGTTCAATATGTTGTGTGTAGGCAGCTTTGGGTTTCAGTTAAACAGGTTTTGAGAGCC
Source organism: Bothrops alternatus (assembly GCA_034064705.1). NCBI lineage: Eukaryota > Metazoa > Chordata > Lepidosauria > Squamata > Viperidae > Bothrops > Bothrops alternatus. Next base: position 854,172 of record JARGCV010000301.1, read on the forward strand.
TAGACAGGTAGGGTAAACAAAGAACTCGAAACGCCCCGTGGGAGACAAAAGCAAAAGAAATTAGAGAACATATTTACATACAGAGATCTGCCCGTAAACAGATCTTGTCTGTTAGACCAGCGTTTTTTCAAATGTGGAAACATGCTGGCTAAGGGGGGACTCTGGGAGGTGAAGGTCACACCACTTAACGTTGCCCAGGTTGAAGAACACCATGTTAGATTTCATTGCTCCAATAAAGGATAATATTTGCAGCTCAGGGCTGACATGGGGAGTCCTTGCTGCTCTCTTGGCTTGCTTGTTTTCTTGCAGACGTTTCGTGACCCAACTAGCTAACATCCTCAGTGCTAGAAGGGAGTAGGGTTTGTGGAATGGAGATGGAGATGGAGATGGAGATGGAGGAGGAGGAGGAGGAGGAGGAGGAGGAGGAGATGACGATGACTGTGACATCCTTGCTGCTCTCTTGGCTTGCTTGTTTTCTTGCAGACGTTTCGTGACCCAACTAGCTAACATCCTCAGTGCTAGAAGGGAGTAGGGTTTGTGGAATGGAGATGGAGATGGAGATGGAGGAGGAGGAGGAGGAGGAGGAGGAGGAGGAGGAGGAGGAGGAGATGACGATGACTGTGACATCCTTGGTGCTCTCTGAGCTTGCTTGTTTTGTTGCAGACGTTTCGTGACCCAACTAGCTAACATCCTCAGTGCTAGAAGGGAGTAGGGTTTGTGGAATGGAGATGGAGATGGAGATGGAGATGGAGGAGGAGGAGGAGGAGGAGGAGGAGGAGGAGGAGGAGGAGGAGATGACGATGACTGTGACATCCTTGGTGCTCTCTGAGCTTGCTTGTTTTGTTGCAGACGTTTCGTGACCCAACTAGCTAACATCCTCAGTGCTAGAAGGGAGTAGGGTTTGTGGAATGGAGATGGAGGAGGAGGAGGAGGAGGAGATGACGATGACTGTGAGATCCTTGGTGCTCTCTGAGCTTACTTGTTTTCTTGCAGACGTTTCATTACCCAACTAGTTAACATCATCAGTGCTAGAAGGGAGTAGGGTTTGTGGAATGATGGAGGAGGAGGAGGAGGAGGAGGAGGAGGAGGAGGAGGAGGAAAAGGAGGACGACAACTGTGTGGTGCACCAAGGACACCACAGTCGTCGTCGTCGTCGTCGTCCTCCTCCTCCTCCTCCTCCTCCTCCTCCCCCCCCAAACCCACTCCCTTCTCAACACTGATGATGTTCTCTAGTTGGGTAATAAAACATCTGCAAGAAAGCCACCAAGCTCAGAAGGCACCAAGGACCCCACAGGCATCGTCCTCCACCTCCTCCTCCTCCTCCTCCTCCAAACCCCCTCCCTTCTCAACCCTGATGATGTTCCCTAGTTGGGTAACGAAATGTCTGCAAGAAAACCACCCGAGGACCCTCTCCCTTGATTGCTCCTTTCACAGCGAGAAGCTCTGGGGTCTTCCATTGTTTCCGCTCAGAAATATTTGACACAGTGTCGAGTCCCACCATCCTCTCAGGTCTGGAATCCAAACCTTCCACGGTTAAAACTAGTTTCTAAAGTTTGATGTAGGACCTGTGGTCAGGCTTTAAATACCCGAAACCCTGACCGTTATTTTCACGCTTCTGTTCTTTATTTTGATTGCATCTCAGAGGGTTTTTTTTTTTTAAAAAAAATAAAAAATAAAAAAATTGTGTGTCCTAGTTCACACAAGCCTATTTTGGTCCCATCTTTTAGTTGCTAGCTTTGTTTTTTTTTTTCCTTTTCTTTTTTTTTTTTTCTCAGCTCTCCTTTGAGTTTCACTTGACCAATGACTCATCCTGGCTGATATTTGATGTTCTCAGATGTTCCCTCTGAACATTTCAGAGATCCCTATTTTTATTTTTATATACATTTTTTTGCCATTTTTTTATAACTTTCTCTGCTCTTCCTGAATAGATTATTATTTTTATTATTTAAATTATTATTATTATTATTAATTACTATTGCTCTCAATAGTATTTACAGCAGCCTGAAAAGAAATCACGACATTACTTTTAAAAAGTATAAAACAGAGAGTGAGATTCTGAATGGAGTTTATTTTTTTTTATTTATTTACAACGGCACTAAAAAAAAAAAAGCGGCTTGCGGCCGGTCCTCACACTTACGACCGGTCCTCACACTTACGACAGTCGCAGCCTCGCTGAGATCACGTGATCAAAATGGCCACCTACGAATCAGGACAACCCTTTGCAAACTTCCCAGCCTGCTTCCCAGGTGGAAAGCCAAGGGGAAAAGCTTGGATTTGCTTAATGACTGCGCGATTCGCTTAAGGACAGCAGTGATTTGTTTAACCATGGCAAAAAAAAAATTGGGTGCGACTGACTTTGATGTTGTCTTCACACGCTGGCTCGTAAGCGTGTGTCCAAATTTTGATCGCGTGATCATGGCGATACTGCGATGGTCATAACTGCGAGGACCGGACATAAGTCACCCTTTTTTTTTTTAGCGCTGTTATAACTTCAAATGGCTGCTAAATAAATGGCTATTAGTCCAGGTGTATACCTATATCTTCAATGTCTTTAGTCGTTTTTTGTTGTTGTTGTATTCTTCAGCAATAAGTCATAAATTCCTGTTTTTCCAACGCTGGTGCAATTTCGAAATAAACTGTTGTCAGGTCGGGGACAGACACACACACACACAAATCGAGCCCAATTGATGCCAGAATCATCCCTTATGATAAAAAAGAGGATCGTAGTTAATAAAAGGGCTAGAGTTCAGCCCCAAACAGAAAGTAGTTTAAGCTTCCTTGGTTGAATGATTAAAATCTGTCAAAAACAGGGATATGGCCTTTTGATGCCTGAACCTAGAGTGGATTACAACCCAATTAATCTAGGTCAGGATCAAATCTGACCTAGATTATATTATACAGGTAATCTTCGATTCGCAACACTTCGCTGAGTGACCGTTCAAAGTTACAACGGCACTCAAAGAAGTGTCTTACGGCTGTTTTTCACACTTAACGACCGTTGCAGCGTCCCCCAGGATCAGTGATTTACATTTGGCCGCTTGACGACCGACTAACATGTATGATGGTTGCCGTGTCCCTGGGGTCACGTGATCCCCTTTTGCAGCTTTCTAACAAACAAAGTCCATGGGGGAAGCCAGATTCACTTAACAAACGTGTTACTAATTGAAGAACTGCAGCGATCCACTTAACAAATGGACAGCATCAATGTCTCACTTGGCAGCATAAATGTTTGAGCTCAATTGTCAATTGAGGACCCCTTACCTTACTAAATGTAAGCAGGTAAGAAGGGAGCAACGTTCAAAGCGAGGAATCCATGCAAGCCAACATCGGTCCAACTTAAACCGCCTTCACAAGCCAGCAAAGTGAGTCTATCTAACTGGAAACTTTTGTTAACCCAGGTGAGGCTATAAACTTTTACAGCCCTCCAAAGTCTATTTTAGAATCCGAAGTTCTTCTTCGCTTAATGTGCCCCCCTACAGCAATTAAGCGCCTCGTGTTTCCTATAAACGGCCACCTTGCAATGTCTCGTGTTGCGTGGTGCGAATCAGGAGGTGCGGAACTTAACGTTGCAGGGTGAGCTTTCTGCACCAGGTGTGTGCATCAGATTTCCGAGGCGTCAACGACAACAGCAACAAACAGGTCACTAACAAACTATTCCATGCATCTGGCAGAAATAAGCGGAGGTGTTATGTGGGCGAACGGAAGTGATAATTCCCGTGCGAGAAAAACAAACAAGATGGTGATAGGAATCGCATACGCCTCACTCTGGAAATTGGGGAATGGCCGATTTGCTAAGTCAGTTTGGGCTGCTTAAATGCCAAACTCTGCAACTAAGGCAGCAGTTCTCAACCTATGGGTCGCGACCCCATTTGGGGTCGAATGACCGTTTCACGGGGGTCGCCGGACACCGCGGTCCACCATATTTTTTGCCCATCGCGCGCGCGCCGTGCGTGCGCGCCGCGGGTCAGGGTCGCGCCGTGCATGGGGGGTGCAAGTGGGGTCTCAACCTGAAAAAGGTTGAGAACCGCTGAACTAAGGGCTCTTCTCCCCAACTAATGTTGGGACTTACAACAGAGCGTATCATTAGCCAACATTCACAGAGCAAGTTAGTAGATCTCAAAGATTAATACCTAGTGTTATATGCTGTGTTCTCTGAGGATTGATTATTAATATCTTATATTTAATGTTTAACTACTACCTCAAGACCTATTATCAGGGATCATAGAGAATAAAAAAATGTAACGGGTGTATAATAGAGGATTGAGGAGTGAAAAATGTTTACCAAACCAGACGTTTCCAAAGAATAATACGTAGTGTTGTATACCAGATGCTATGATGTTTGATGCATACAAAGATTTTATGTACAATGCTGATGGTTTTAATAAAGAAATTTAATTAAAAAAAAAAAGAATGAGGCAGGGATCATAGCTATCTTGCAGGATTCAATCTGGGTCGGTCACCGGGACCAGAGGTTTACAGGTAGTCCTCAATTTACAACACTTTGTTCAGTGACTGTTCGAAGTTACGACGGCACTGGAAAAAGTCACTTATGACCATTTTTCATACTTACGACCGTTGCAGCATCCCCGGGGTCATGTGATTTACATTCGGATGCTTGGCAACTGGTTTGTGTCCTGGGGCCCCTTCACAAATTTCTCACTTAACAACCTAAATGTTGAGCTCAGTTGGTTGTAAGTCAAGGACTACCTGTGGTCTCCTGAGCTTTCAGATTTGTGCTGGAGCCCATCTTCAGGGGACTTCTCCCTGTCAGAAAGTGTGCTTCGGCCTTCTCTGTTCTAGTTTTATAACACTACACAGAGCTGAAGAAGCTTCTTGGATGAGAAGTGAAATGTCTTCAAAGAAAAACAAAAAAGCACCTTTAGGACAACCAGGATGTGGAAGACTGAGAATCCCCGTAGACATTAGAATAGGAACAGGAACAGGAACAGAGTAGAATAGAGTAGAAATACAGAACATAAATACAGAATAGAATAGAGTATAGAGTAGAGTAGAGTAGAGTAGAGTAGAAATACAGAACAGAAATACAGAATAGAATAGAGTATATAGAGTAGAGTAGAGTAGAAATACAGAACAGAAATACAGAATAGAATAGAGTATAGAGTAGAGTAGAGTAGAGTAGAAATGAAGAACAGAAATACAGAATAGAATAGAGTATAGAGTAGAGTAGAGTAGAATAGAAATACAGAACAGAAATACAGAATAGAATATAGAGTAGAGTAGAGTAGAGTAGAGTAGAAATACAGAACAGAAATACAGAATAGAATAGAGTAGAGTAGAAATACAGAACAGAAATACAGAATAGAATAGAATAGAGTATAGAGTAGAGTAGAGTAGAGTAGAAATACAGAACAGAAATACAGAATAGAATAGAGTATAGAGTAGAGTAGAGTAGAGTAGAAATACAGAACAGAAATACAGAATAGAGTAGAGTAGAAATACAGAACATAAATACAGAATAGAGTAGAATAGAATAGTAGAGTAGAGTAGAATAGAATTACAGAATAGAATAGAATAGAGCAGTGGTTCTCAACCTTTTTCAGGTTGAGACCCCACTTGCCCCGCCCATGCGTGGCATGCCGGGCCGATCCGCGCATGCGCGACGTGCGCGCGACAAAAAAAACCAAAACAAAATGGCGGACCGCGACGGCCTGAACCGCACATGCGCGGCGCACGCGCGATGAAAAAAAACAACAAAAAAACAAAACAAAAAATGGCGGACCGCGACGGCCTGATCCACACTTGCACGGCGCACATGCGACGGCCCAAACTGTGTATGCGCGGCGCGTGCGCGACAAAAAACAAAAAAACAAAACAAAATGGCAGACCGCGGTGTTCGGCGACCCCCGCGAAACGGTTGTTTGACCCCAAATGGGGTCGCGACCCATAGGTTGAGAACCGCTGGAATAGAGTATATAGAGTAGAGTAGAATAGAGTAGAGTAGAAATACAGAACAGAAATACAGAATAGAATAGAGTGGAATAGAATAGTAGAGTAGAGTAGAATAGAAATACAGAACAGAAATACAGAACAGAACAGAATAGAATGGAATAGAATTGGACAAACAAGGAATTTGTTTCCGATGCATAAGCTCTCAGTGTGCACACATGCAACAGCACACTCATAGGTCATAGGTCATAAATCATGGTTACAACGAACATGAATTTGGGCAAACTCTGAGAGACAATGGTCCATGGAGTCACAAAGAGTTGGACATGACTTAGTGACTGAACAACAACACTGGCGAGGTGTGGGAGATTTTCTTTGCCTTCATGCAGAATAATAATAGTAATAGTAATAATAATAATAATAATAATAGTAGTAGTAGTAGTAATATTAATATTATTATTATTATTATTAATAATAATAATAATAATAAAGTTGGAAGGGACCTTGGAGGTCATCTAGTCCAACCACCTGCTCAGGGAGGAAACCCTACACCATTTCGGACAAATGGCTGTCCAGTCTCTCCTTAAAAACTTCCAGTGTTGGAGAATTCACAGCTTCTGGAGGCAGGTTGTTCCACTGGTTAATTGTTCTCACTGCCAGGAAGTTTCTCCTTAGTTCCAGGTTGCTTCTCTCCTTGATTAGTTTCCACCCGTTGCTTCTCGTCCTGCCTTCAGGCACTTTGGAGAACAGCTTGACTCCCTCTTCTTTGTAGGAGCCCCCCAGATACTGGAAGACTGTTATCAATATCAATTCCTATATTCAGGATTCACCTATTGAATTCTGGGAATTCCCCCCCCCACAGTCCCAAATTAACAGTCAACAGGGAAATGAATGACCTTAAAAAATACTCCTACATTTCCGGAAAGGAAAGATGCACTAAGAGCTGCATGTTGTTTTTTGACACATCCTCCAGAAATACTCTTTGTATATGTGGAAACTTTTAATATCACAGTTACATTTCACATTTTTATTTCAGGAACATCTCCCACCCGTCTAACATTTTAAAGAAATATCAGGGCTCGCTTATTAATTAGAAACAATTTAAGAGGTTGCTGTTTCCAGTCGGTGCAATTCCTGAAATGTTTAGATTGAAGACAAACTATCATCATGGGAAGAGAGAGTTGGGTTACATAAAACTTCTTTGATCTTGCAACTTCTGTTTAATAGCTGGGAGGTCTTTCCCCCCCCAGGCAGAAATGTTTGAAGGGGGAAAAAACATCTTGATGATTAAAAAGGTACTTTTCTTAGTTAGCTAAGATCTCAGGCTAAGATACTGTTAATTAAGGGACCTGCTCAGTTTCGTAAATGAGCAGATGAATCCTTTTGAAGAACTTTCCTACTGATAGAAACTCAACTACCTGATCACATTTGAGGTTCTTCTGTCAAAGCCCCCAGAATCAGAATTACAGTAATTTTCAGCTGAGAAAATTGATTGCTCAACCCTATACACAAGAATCAACTAATGGTCAGTGATAAACTGGCGCTAGATAACAGTTAACCTTGGGAAGTCCCAAAGGTGCTTGTTGAAGACTTTCTTGGTTTTCCCTTGCTTCTCATCCAAGTCTAAAATACAATAGAATAACACATCTGGAAGGGACCTTGTAGGTCATCTAGTCCAGGGCTTTTCAACCAGTGGTACAGGTACCACCTGGGGTACATTGGCACCTGGCAGGTGATACGCGACCATCCTAGAAAAGTAGTAGCAGGGGAGGGGAATGAGCTGAACCGGTGGCAGCACCGCACTAGCCTGAGCGATGTCGAGGGGAAAGAATTCTGGGAGTTGAAGTCCACCAGTCCTAAAAGAGCCAAGGTTGCCTACCCCTGGACTAGAGCGACTGTTCCATGAATTTTGTCGCGTCATATTAAATTAGAACCTATTCATTGTATTACATTCTGTTCGTAGTATTTTGCATGTTCCGATAGATATTATACTGGCTCTGGAAAAAAACACTGGAGACACGAGAATTGTAAGTTCTCTAGATCAGAGGTCCCCAACCCCCGGTCTGTGGATCGGTACCGGGCCACGGCATGCCAGCAACCGGTCCGCACAAACAAGCAAAGCCCCAAGCACGGGATGCAGGCAGCACACAAAACCACGCACCCTCCGGTCCGCGGAAAAACCTTTCTCCACAGAACCGGTCCCTGGTGCCCAAAAGGTTGGCGACCTCTGATCTAGATTATTTTCTAGGACCTTTCATTGATTGATTGGACAGCCATTTGTCTGGAATTAAATGATAGGACAGTGGTAGCGAACCTATGGCACACGTGCCAGAGGTGGCACTCGGAGCTCTCTCTGTGGGCACACGTGTCGTTGCCCCAGCCTCGCCTACCCCCACGACCCGCTCCTCACCAGCAGCCCCCGCTGGAGGAGAGTCGCCCCAGAGCGTGGCCCACACGGAGAAGCGCAGCCAAGGACATGGCAGCCAGGCAGCGTAGACACGACTCTGCCCTCACGCCCCATCATGCAGTTGATGCTGCAGGGCACGGACAGAGGGCGTGGCTGCCATGGCGCTGCTGGGCTGCCTGGGCGATCTGCGGCGGGCCCTGGAGGCGGGGAGTGGTCCTGTGGCCAGGCGGGGCGGAGGATGGGGGGGAAGAGCGGGGGCGGAGCATGGAGGTGGAGTGGGGGCGGGGGCACACTCGGTCTCTAAAAGGTTCGCCATCATTGTGATAGGGCCTGCTGCCCCTCCGAAGCTCGTTACTCTTTGGGCAAAGCAAAGCAGATGGAAGAAGTGATCCATCCTCAAAGCCGTTTCCCCCCAGAAAGCTCATTTATATACAAAGACAAATCACTGTAATCCTCAATGAGACAATAATTATAGGCCGCGGCCTCATTAGTATCTAGAAGCTTGTCCAAAGTCCTTTGCAGGGTTATCTTCAGCCATTTCCGGGGCTTGGCAACCCTGTATTTGTGATTAATTGCATGCTGTTCCTAAACTCAACCAGGAAGCGTCTATTTCAGTGGAAAAGGGGGGTATGAAAAAGCTGACAGTGTGTATGGAGATACAGGATGCTGGTTCCTTTGGATCGAGAGCCTTTGACTCTCCTGAAAGTATCAAAGCAAAAAAAAACAAAAAACAACCATATAAAATTAGAATATTTGAACACAGAATAGCCCTCGACAACTATTTGTTCACTGAATCATTCGAAGTTAAAACAGCGGCTGGAAAAAGTGAATTCTGACCGTTTTTCACAATTAATGACCGTTGCAGCATTCCCAAAATTCAGACCCCTGGCTCCTATCTATGACGGTCAGGGGATCCCCTTTTGCGACCTTCCTGACGAGCAAAGTCAACCGTAAGTTAACAACTGCATGATTCTCTTAAGAACCGTGGCACGGAAGGTCGAAAAAAAAAACCCCAGCGCAAATCTGGCTTAACAACTCTTTGCTTAGTAATGGACATTTTGGGCTTAGATGTGGTTATAAGACGAGGACCACCTTATTGTCCACCCAGGATCTCCGAATTAGGGAAGTTGCTTCTAAACTTGTATATATGTCCCAAATAACATAGTTTTCACACATCCGGCTAAGCCAGAATGTGGTTTTTCTTGTCACCGCATTTCACAAACCATGGTTTACGATACTGTGCAAACCTTTGGGGCCATTTTGAATTTGAAGCATCGTCCGGCTGGTCTGAAACCCCTTTATTTTGATTGCAGAACAGCCACAACGAACGTGACACTAGCTATTTTTAACGTTCACACTTAACGACCGTTGCAGGGTTACGTGATCAAAATTCAGAGGCTTGGTGACTGGTTCATATTTATGACGGTCGCAATGTTGTATCATCCCCTTTCGCAACCTTCTGACAAGCCAAAAGAAAGGGGAAGCCAGATTCACTTAACAACCGGGTTATTAACTTAAGAACTGCAGTGATTCCCTTAACCCAGGGGTAGGCAACCGTGGCTCTTTTATGACTGGTGGACTTCAACTCCCAGAATCCCTGAGCCAGCATGGCTCAGCTTGGAAACCTCTCCCTTTCCCCTCAGTGTGGCTGGCTCAGGAATTCTGGGAGTTGAAGTCCACGAGTCATAAAAGAGCCATGGTTGCCTAGCCCTGCTCTAAACTTATAAAGTCTATATTAATTAACATTAATTATGCTTTCATATGTTCTTCTAGGTCAGGGGTAGGCAACCGTGGCTCTTTTATGACTGGTGGACTTCAACTCCCAGAATCCCTGAGCCAGCATGGCTCAGCTTGGAAACCTCTCCCATTTCCCCTCAGCGTGGCTGACTCAGGGATTCTGGGAGTTGAAGTCCACGAGTCATAAAAGAACCAAGGTTGCCCACTCCTGGTCTATATCAGGGGTCCTCAATCTTGGCAACTTTAAGATTTGTGGACTTCAACTCCCAGAATTCCTGAGCCAGCAGGGGAAAACTATGGCCCCCTCATGATTTGTGGACTTCAACTCCCAGAATTCCTGAGCCAGCCTGGCTCAGCTTGGAAACCTCTCCCTTTCCCCTCAGCGTGGCTGGCTGAGGAATTCTGGGAGTTGAAGTCCACGAGTCATAAAAGAGCCCAGGTTGCCTACCTCTGGCCTAGGCCTAGGCCGCTTTCTGACTCGTGGACTTCAAGTCCCAGAATTCCTGAGCCAGCCTGGCTCAGCTTGGAAACCTCCCTTTCCCCTCAGCGTGGCTGGCTCAGGAATTCTGGGAGTTGAAGTCCACGAGTCATAAAAGAGCCAGGGTTGCCTCCCCCTGCTTTAACCACTGTGGCAAGGAACGTTGTAAAATGGAGCAAAATTCACTGAGCTGTTTCGCTTAGCAACATACATTTGGGGTTCAGCTGTGGTCGCAAACTGAGGACTGCTGGAAAGAGTCGGAATATTCAGAGTCAATCTAGATTTCACAAAGGGTGTCCCATCCAGTCCCATTCGATTGTTGGCTGAATTTAAAATGCTGATTTCCCCCCCCCCCCCGTGTCCTTCTTGCCTTCCTCCTGTTATTGGGGTGATGCGGATTGAATCAAATGAATAAATAACAGAGTATAGTGTGGGGGCAGACATTAATAACAGTTTTATTAGACTGTTCCTCCTTGGTGGCTCCAGGGAACTGCAAATTACATCTCTAGATAATGTCTTACTGCTCCAGCTGCTGGTCCCCTAAATTCTGACTAACGTCCCCCAGGTGTGCCATTTCTTTGTAACGGGGAGTGTAAACCCTTCGAAGGTGTGGTTCCTTAATTACAGCCCGGAGCAATATAATCCAGGGCAAACTTTGCCACTGGGGCATCAATAGAACATTCAATGTGTTATTAGGAAAAGATCCACTTTTTTTTTTTAAAAAAAGGGGGGAGCCATAGGTGAATCAATCCCCAATCTCTGTGATTTTTTACAGCAAAAGAAGTGGGAATAGATTAAATTCCTCTTTGTGTTGCTCCAATCATCAGAATCTTTTTTTTTCCTAATTAATTTAGTCCTGGGGAAGCTTTTTACTCCCCCCGCCCCCTTTTTTTTAAATCATACCATTTTGTTTTACTGTTAACAGGTTAGTTTTTTTCTTTTTTTAAAAAAAAACCTGTATGTAGGTCGTCCTCAACTTAACAACCGTTCAAAGTTATAATGGCAGTGAAATAAGGGACTTACGACCGTTTTTCACACTTAGGAATGTTTCAGGTCACCCTACGGTCACGTGATCAAAAGTCAGACGCCTGGCATGACCACATTAATATTGAAACAGATAGGAGAAACACCAATCAAATAAAATGTAACAGGAGTATAGTTGAGGCTAGACGCGAGGAGGGGGGGGAAAAAGGCCTACTAATTCAGACGTTTTCAAAGACTAATACTTAGTATTGTATACCAGGTGTCATGATGATTGCTGCATAATATGTTTTTATATCCAATGCTGATTGTTTTAATAAAAGAATTTTTATTATAAAAAAAAAATAATAATAAAATAATAACACCATGAAAAAAAAAAACTAACTTCTAAATTTTATCTTTATAGCCACAAGCTCCTTTACAATAAAGTGTAAATATTTAAAAAAAAAAAAAAAAAAAAGTCAGACGCCTGGCCAGTGACTCCTATATATCACAGTTGCGTGTCCCCCCCCCTCCTGTGATTCTCCTTTTGTGAACTTCTGACCAGCTGAGTCAACGGGGGAAGCGTTGCGGATTTAACACTCCGCAGAGATTCAGTTAACAACTGCGGCAAGAAAGGTCATTAAAATGGGGCAAAACTCACTTAGCGGAATCTTTGAAGGAGAGTTTGGACAAGGATTTGTTTGAAATGGTACAGGGTCTGAGCAAGGGGTTGGACTACAAGACCGCGGAGGTCCCTCCCAACATGGTTATACTGTTACTGCTATGTGATGGGTAATCCGTTTTCTAAATTAATGAAAGAAAGAAAGAAAGAAAGAATGAAAGAAAGAAAGAAAGAATGAATGAAAGAAAGAATGAAAGAAAAAGAAAGAAAGAAGGAATCAAAGAATGAAAGAAAAAGAAAGAATGAAAGAATGAATGAAAGGAAGGAAGAAAAAAGAAAGAATGAATGAATGAATGAATGAATGAATGAGAATGAAAGAAAAGAAGGAAAGAAAGAAAGAAGGAAAGAAAAAGAAAGAAGGAAAAAAGAATTAAAGTAAGAAAGAATGAATGAAAGTATGAAAGAATGAAAGAAAGAAAGAAACAAAGAATGAATGAAAGAAGAAAGAATGAAGGAAGGAAGAAGAAAGAATAAAAGAAAGAAGAAAAAAGAAAGAATGAAAGAAAAGAATGAATGAAAGAAAAAATGAAAGAAAGGAAGAAAGAAAGAGAAAGAAAGAGAAAGAAAGAAAGAAAGAAAGAAAGAAAGAATGAAAGAATCAAAGAAAAAGAAAGAATGAAAGACTGAAAGAATGAATGAAAGGAAGGAAGGAAGAAAAAAGAAAGAATGAGAGAAAGAATGAAAGAAAGAATGAAAGGAAAGAATGAAAGAAAGAATGAAAGAAAAAGAAAGAATGAAAAAAGAAAGAATTAAAGAAAGAATGAAAGAAAGAAAGAAAGAAAAGAATGAATGAAAGAATGAAAGTATGAAAGAATGAATGAAAGAAAGAAAAAAGAAATGAACAAAGAATGAATGAAAGAAGAAAGAATGAAGGAAGGAAGAAAGAAGAAATAAAGAATAAAAGAAAGAATAAAAGAAAGAATAAAAGAAAGAAAGAAGAAAGAATGAAAGAAGAAAGAATGAAGGAAGGAAGAAAGAAGAAATAAAGAATAAAAGAAAGAATAAAAGAAAGAAAGAAGAAAGAATGAAGGAAGGAAGAAAGAAAGAAGAAAGAAAGAATAAAAGAAAGAATAAAAGAAAGAAAGAAGAAAGAATGAAAGGAAGACAGATTGAAAGAAATAATGAAAGAAAGAAAGAAGAAAGAAAGAAAGAAAGAAGAAAGAAAGAAAGAAAGTGAATGAAAGAAAGAAAGAATGAATGAAAGAAAGAAAAAATAAAAGAAAGAAAGAAAGAATGAAAGAATGAATGAAAGAAAGAAAGAAAGACAGAAAGGGCCAGATAGGAAAACAAAAAAGTAGGCCACATATGCTATGCCAAGGCGAGGGTTTCAGAGCACTTTAACAAACACACAAACGGACAACGGTGCCCTTTTTTAATACGAACTTTGGGAAACGAGCCGCACAAGGTGTCAGGCATGCTGCTCAGGTCACAAAACCACAGCGGAAGCCATGCAAAGCTTTTTGGGGGGGGGCAGAAGCACACAGAGACGCCACCACACAACCCAGCAACTCATGCTGAACACTTACATTTTCAGTTCCACACTCCCCTTTGCCTTAAGCATTTCCATCTTCTGCGCAGGAGGGGGAAAAGAGCAAAACAAAACAGAAAGGAGAGCTTAAAAAGGGCTGCCCCCCCTCCCCCCCCATGCACAGGCCCGACAAGTTACCAATTGGTACACAGGTAGTCCTTGACTTACGACGGTTTGTTTAGCGACTGTTCAAAATTGCAGGGGCACTTTTAAAAAAGCGACTTTTACGACTTAACGACTGTTGCAGCATCCCCACAGGTTACCCGTCAAAATTCAGAGGCTCCTATTTATGATGCTTGCGGTGTCCTGGGGGGGTCACCCGACCCGCTTTTGCGACTGTCTGATAAGCCAAAGGGAGAAGCCAGAACTCACTTAACAACCGTTAGTAACTGCAGCGATTCACTTAACAACTGAGGCGAGAAAGCTCTTAAGAATGAGGCCAAATTCGCCACAGATGTCTCACTTTGCAACGTAAAGCTTGCTCAGTTCTGTCGTAAGTAGAGGAATACCTGTAGGCTGCCAATTTGTATAGAAGTACTCCCTGACTCACAACACTTCGTTCAGTCAGCCTTCACAGTTATGACGACACTGAAAAAAGCGACTTGGGGCCCGTTTTCACACGGACCGATGTCCCCGGGGTCACATGATCAAAATTCAGACACTTGGCAACTGACCCGTACTTATGACGGTTGCAGCGTCCCGGAGTCACGTGATCCCCTTTTGCGACCTCCTGATAAGCAAAGTCAATGGGGGAAGCCAGATTCACTTAGCAACCGAGTTACTAACTTAACAATTGCAGTGATTCGCTTAACCATGGTGGCCAGAAAGGTCCTTAAAAGGGTCAAAACTCATTTAACAACGATCTGGCTTAGCCACAAACATTTTGAGCTCAGTTTGTCGTCGTGATTTGAGGACCAGCTGTATTAGCTTGGTTGGACTGCACACATTATGCAAGTCATAAAACTTTTAAGGCAGGGGTCTTCAAATTTGGCACGCTGGCTGAGGAATTCTGGGAGTTGAAGTCTACAAGTCATAAAAGGGCCAAGTTTGAAGACCCCTGTCTTAAATCTAGCAAACAAAATGGAGGCTGGCTGAGGAATTCTGGGAGTTGAAGTCTACAAGTCATAAAAGGGCCAAGTTTGAAGACCCCTGTCTTAAATCTAACAAACAAAATGGGGGCTGGCTGAGGAATTCTGGGAGTTGACGTCCACAAGTCATAAAAGGGCCAAGTTTGAAAGCCCTTGTCTTAAATCTAACAAACAAAATGGAGGCTGGCTGAGGAATTCTGGGAGTTGAAGTCCACAAGTCATAAAAGGGCCAAGTTTGAAGACCCCTGTCTTAAATCTAACAAACAAAATGGGGGCTGGCTGAGGAATTCTGGGAGTTGAAGTCCACAAGTTATAAAAGGGTCAAGTTTGAAGACCCCTGACTTAACTCAGTGTGGCAAGGAAGGACGTAAAACGGGGGCAACATTCACGTAACAACTGTCTCATTTAGAGACAGAAATTTTGGGCTCAGCTGTGGTCGTAAGGTGAGGACTACCTTTATTCCAAGGCCCTAGATACCCTCTTGTAGAAACTGTGTCCCTCTGTTGAAAGTTCATAAGAAAAAGTTCCCTATATGGACAGACTTTTTTTTCTGTTTTACATTTAAAGAAATATCTTCCCTGAACAATGCCCATCATCCTCATCCTCATCCTCATCATCATCACAACAACAATGACAACAACAACAAAAGTTGGGAGGGACTTTGGAGGTCATCTAGTCCAGCCCCCTGCTCAAGCAGGAGACCCCATGTCATTTCAGACAAATGGCTGTCCAGTCTCTTCTTAAAAACTTCCAGTGTTGGAGCATTCACCGCTTCTAGAGGCAGGTGGTTCCACTGGTTAATTGTTCTAACTGTCAGGAAATTCCTCCTTAGTTCCAGGTTGCTTCTCTCTTTGGTTAGTTTCCACCCGTTGCTTCTTGTCCTGCCTTCTGGCGCTTTGGAGAATAGCTTGACTCCCTCTTCTTTGGGGCAGCCCCTGAGATATTGGAACACTGCGGTTCTGAATCATATAGCTCTATGTAACCTGGTGTAGCTCTATGTAACCCTAACTAGTGAGCATGTATCAGTATGTTAGAATATCTGGCAGTTATTGGGTTAAATGCTGGGTTTGTTGATGGGTCAGTGGGAGGCGTTTCTAAAGGGCATTGGGAGACATCTTGGACACAAGCCAGATTGGAATGTCTTTGTCTGAAAGAAGCCTGGGCCATCAGATGTCACCCGATGAGCCTGCGCCGTTACAAAGATGGTACGGAAGAGAGCATCATCCTTTTACCTATAGGAATGGACAAAAGATGTATTTTCCAGAAGTAACAACCACAGCATGAATGCAAGTAATTTTTCTGATTGAAATATATTCTTTGTTATGAAACCATTTCTATTGAGTTATCTATCTGACTTGAATTTAAAAGAAGGCAATTTTAACTCAGAGTCAGAATAACTGCTATCATGTCCCCCCCTCGTCCTTCTCTTCATTCGACTTGAGCGTAAACTGTCCCAAAATGTCATTTTTCTTAAGAGCAGGAACATCGCGAACAGTAGATACGTACGTTAAAAAACCCCTTTTTTCCTCCTTTTCCTTTTTTTGGGGTTATCTTGCTTTTCTTCACCAGTTGACTTAAAAAAAACAACCCAAAAAACTCATAGTTGCATGACCCGCCAATATTTAATATTTCTACCCACCCTCCAAAAATGGACATTGGTTTAAATGCTACCTGTCACCCAACTGTTTAAAATCGCAAACAAGCTGCTGGAGGGGAAACGAGAACTGTGTTCTGACAAAATGGAAGGAAAACCCAAGAGGAGAAAGTAATTACATTCATGTTAGGACCTCAAAATGTCAGCTGAAATTGCCCAGAATGACAGATATATCTATACTGAACTTCCAAGGGGTATGTGGATATCTCTGGAGCCTTTTTGAAGGCTTATTGAAGGTGGAAAGAAGCTTGAGGCCATTACAGTAGAGCAGTGTATCTCAACCTTGTCAGCTTGAAGATGGGTGGGTTTCAACTCCCAGAATCCCCTAGATCAGGGGTGGGGAAACTTGGTTCTTTTATGACTTGTGGACTTCAACTCCTAGAATTCCTGAGTCGGCCACTCTGAGGGGAAAGTGTCCAAGCTGAGCCATGCTGGCTCAGGAATTCTGGCAGTTGAAGTCCACAAGTCATGAAGGGGCCATAGTTCCCCCATGCTGGCTCAGGAATTCTGGGAGTTGAAGTCCACGAGTCTTAAAGTTGCCAAGGTTGAGGACCCCTGATATAGGGCAGGAGTGGGCAACCTTGGTTATTTTATGACTTGTGGACTTCAACTCCCAGAATTCCTGAGCCAGCCACGCTGAGGGGAAAGGGAGGGGTGTCCAAGCTGAGCGATGCTGGCTCAGGAATTCTGGGAGTTGAAGTCCACGAGTCAGAAAGCGGCCTAGGCCTAGGCCAGAGGTAGGCAACCATGGCCCTTTTATGACTCGTGGACTTCAACTCCCAGAATTCCTGAGCCAGTCACACTGAGGGGAAAGGGAGAGGTTTCCAAGCTGAGCCAGGCTGGCTGAGGAATTCTGGGAGTTGAAATCCACGAGTCTTAAAGCTGCCAAGGTTGAGGATCCCTGATATAGGGCAGTGGTGGGGAACCTTGGCTCTTTTATGACTCGTGGACTTCAACTCCCAGAATTCCTGAGCCAGCATGGCTCAGCTTGGAAACCTCTCCCTTTCCCTTCAGCCTGGCTGGCTCAGGAATTCTGGGAGTTGAAGTCCACCAGTCATAAAAGAGCCAGGGTTGCCTACCCCTGGTATAGTGCAACATTGAAGTGCCGTATCAGAGGCAGTGCAATGGTGAATAGAATGTGAAGGAGGTGTGTATATAATGTAAGTTTTTACTTGTGGCTTTTACTTGTGTGTAGTGTATAGCAAAGAAAAATAAGAATACAGAAAAAGAAGAGAAATATATAAATGATTTATTCCTTCATCACAAGTATAAACAATTTTAGTAGTTTGTCACCTGGTTTTAGAATACAATAATAATTTCTTCTTTCAGTATCCCACCTCCTTTCTGTACACAAATCTTTAAAAACCTATCATGTCGATCCTGATCAGCAAAACCTGATCATGTCAATCCTGATCAGAATCACCAAAGAAAATGACATGCTTATTTTAACCTTGATCAGATAAACCAACTTTATATTTCTTCTTTTTACTTTTAATCATCTTGAACTTCAATCCCTTCAAACGATGTCCTACCTAAAAATTTTCTTTTCATGTTTTCTTTGTCTCTTTTCACAAAATGACAAAAAATTTCAACAAGCCTCTTTTATCAATCCAGCATAGGAAGATTACCCAGGTCGCTCTCTTGGTTTTCATTATTAAAACATCAGTCAGGGTTTGTTTGTTTTTTTTGTATGTCCAGTGTAGTATATTTTAAAATAAACTTTGAGCCATCTCTGATAAAACTTGTTTTTCTCTCTAAACACATATAGAGGCAAACACTCTTAAAAACTTCTGAGTTCATTGTTCAAAAATATCATTCAATATTTTCCATGTTTTGAAAAAAATTCCCATTCTGTTATTAGTAAGTCAAATATATGGGTTCTCTGCCTTTAATGGTAACTTCTGTTCTTTCTAGTTCCTTTTAGCGTCTAATCTTCAAAGTCCCATCCTATGATCATTTTTTTTATGCATTCAAAGCAAAAGCATTTTCCCGTGGGAAGGATTATTATAATTATAATTCCAAAACCTTTTTTTTTTAATTTATCTGGATCCTTCGTCTGTTTTGTTACTTTCTAAAATCAAAGTTTTAATCACTCCTTTGCTGTTTCTTTAAAAAAAAAAGTCCTTAAATTTGTATTTAGAACTTGTTGTCAATGCTGGAAGTTCTTTGAAGCGTTTCATTAGCCGGAACCATAACACTTGTTTCGCTAATGATTGGGGGAAAACTCACCCGATGCTATAAAACTTGTTAATTCAAAGATTTCTAATAGCTGAAAAGCAGATAACAAGCAATTACTAAAAATGATTAGTGAAGGAAATAGAGAATCCTGTATCTTTAAAAGGCTAATTGAGCAAAATGGCTATTGCCTCGTCTCTCCCAGAGCCCTAAATTTATCGGAAACCACAATTTTGCAGTTTCGTCACAAGGAGTAACTGTACGGAGCACTAGTGGGTAATGTCCAGTCCTGTCTTTTTCCAGAGAGGAATTACAAAGAGCCCATCTGCTTGCTAGTTCTTCATTACCTCTGCATTGGTCAGCTCTGCTAAAAGTTCATTTTTCAATTTTCCACCTTTCCCCCTGGATGTTCTGGATCTTTCCAGTGACTTAAAGACCAATCTTGCTTCATTTTCTGCTGGAAATTGGTTTGTTTTTCTGCTGTCAAATTTCAGCAGGGCTGAAATTGCTGAAACTGTCGGGGGTCACAAAACACAAGCGTCGAGGCAGCTGGAATAATCACGAAAAGAAGCTGTGCAAAGGATTCACCTCACAGAATTTTCCAATTACACAGAAATGGCTTGGCTACATATACGCCACGTCGCATTCTCTCCTACCTGCAGAACGGGTTCTTGTGACTTGACACATTACTTGATCGCTACTAAAACTGTGGGATGTACACAGAAATAGTTTGTAGGAGTTTACCTTGAAATTGTCCCCTGCCGTGCAGGATGGAATCATCAACTCCCCATCAATGAGACCATTGCATAGTAACAACTATAGAATAGAATAGAATAGAATAGAATAGAATAGAATAGAATAGAATAGAATAGAATAGAATAGAATAGAATAGAATAGAATATTATGGAATGGAATAGAATAGAATAGAATAGAATAGAATAGAATAGAATAGAATAGAATAGAATAGAATAGAATAGAATAGAATAGAATAGAATAGAATAGAATAGAATAGAATAGAATAGAATATTATGGAATGGAATGGAATAGAATAGAATAGAATAGAATAGAATAGAAATATAGAATAAAATAGAAATACAGAAGAGAAGAGAAATACAGAAGAGAATTGAATAGAAATACAGAATAGAATAGAACAGAATATAGACTAGAATAGAATAGACTAGAATAGATGTTGAGAGTCTAGAAAGAGTGCAGAGAAGAGCAGCAAAGATGATTAGGGGGCTGGAAGCTAAAAGATACAAAGAGTAGTTGCTGGAATTGGGTATGTCTAGTTTAAGGAAGAGAAGGACGAGGGGGGCCATGATAGCAGTCTTCCAATATCTGAGGGGCTGCCCCAAAGAAGAGGGAGTCAAGCTATTCTCCAAAGCGCCTGAAGGCAGGACAAGAAGCAACAGATGGAAACTAATCAAGGAGAGAAGCAACCTAGAACTAAGGAGAAACTTCCTGACAGTGAGAACAATTAACCAGTGGAACAACCTGCCTCCAGAAGCTGTGAATGCTCCAACACTGGAAGTCTTTAAGAAGAGACTGGACAGCCATTTGTCTGAAATGGTATAGGGTTTCCTGCCTGAGCAGGGGGTTGGACTAGATGACCTCCAAGGTCCCTTCCAACATCATCATCATTGTTGTTGTTATCATCATCATCATCATCATCCTCATCTCAAGTTTATCTGCTGGTGCTCCAACTAGACTGGTGTTTCGTAACCTTGGCAACTTTGACACGTATGGATTTCAATTCCCAGAATCCCTCAGCCAGCCTGACCAGTGAATTCTGGGAACTGAAGTCCGCACATCTTAAAATTGCCAAGCTGAGAACTAAACAAACTGCCTCTCAAAGAAACCCGTTAATGCCGTCATTCAGCAACTTTTTCATTTTTATACTGTATTCTGCTTTTCTGCTGGCATCAACACCTGCTCTTCACTAGTATAACATACGATATTTCATATCTGAGTTGGCAATATTGCTATCCACTTGTCCGGACCTCGTTTGGACAGCCAGTGAAATTAAATTAAAAGGAGCTCTCCCTGATTTATCATGAAAGTTGTTCGTGCTGGGTTTTTTTTTTCTTTCTAAATCAAAGAACGTGGATTTAATTTCACTTTAACCGGAAGGAAATTTGGTGGAGATTAAAATGGATCAAAATAAACACCACTGGTTTTTTTTTAAGAAATCTTGCCTGTCAAAGGAAGCCCAAAATAATTGTCCCTTCTTTTTTTTCCCATTAAACTAGCAAATTATGTCATATGTTGCGTGTTTCCATTTGAGCATTTATTCAGGAATACGGTGAATTAAAACCCAGGCACACAGACAAAAAGTAAAAAAGTCACCCCAAAGTAACCCAAAAGCTTTTTTGCACTTTGTGTATAATTTCTGCAGTCCTCGGGTCGCTTTTGATGTTGAAGGGATTTTAAACAAAGAAAATAGGAGCTATATTTAAATATAAATCCCCTCTCCAAAGACAACATACAGTGATTCATTTATAATGACTCTCCTTCTTTCAGTATCTAGGGCAGCTCTTTTTCGTATGAATTTAATAAGCTCTTAACTCCTAACAGATTAAGCTGGGAACCAACTTCGTGCAAACAATGTGTTTCCCTCTAAATCCAGAAGAAATAATCCCATGTTCTAAAAATGATCCTCCCCCCCCCCCAAAATATCCAGTTTCATTGTTCCTAAAAGAAGAAAACCTGGAAGATGGAGCCCTGGGAATGAAACAGGGACAACTGAAGATGGAAAACGGTTGAAACCTAACTACAATCTATGGTCCTGGAGTCCTCAACGTAAAATAGACAATGTGATGTTCCATGAACTAGCACTCCTCAGATTTTAGAGCAGGGCTCTTCAAACTTGGCCCTTTTATGACTTGTGGACTTCAACTCCCAGAGTTCCTCAGCCTTCCTTCCTTCCTTCCTTCCTTCCTTCCTTCCTTCCTTCCTTCCTTCCTTCCTTCCTTCCTTCCTTCCTTCCTTCCTTCTTTCCTTCCTTCCTTCCTCCCTCCTTCCCTTCCTCCCTTCTTTCCTTCCTTCCTTCCTTTCCTCTTCTACCTTCCTTCCTTCTTTTCTTCCTTCCTTCCTTTCCTCTCTTCCACCTTCCTTCCTACCTTCCTTTTCTCTCTTCCACCTTCCTTCTCTCCCTTCCTTCCTTTCCTCTCTTCCACCTTCCTTCCTTCTCTCCCTTCCTTTCTTTCCTATCTTCCACCTTCCTTCCTTCCTTCCTTCCTTCCTTCTCTCCCTTCCTTCCTTCCTTCCTTCCTTCCCTTCCATCTCTTCCACCTTCCTTCCTTCCTTTCTTCTTCCACCTTCCTTCCTTCTCTCCATTCCTTCCTTCCCTCTCTTCCACCTTCATTCCCTCCCTCCCTCCCTCCCTCCCCTTCCTTCCTTCCTTCCTTCCTTCCTTCCTTCTTTCCTTCTTTCCTTCCTTCTCTCCTTCCTTCTTTCCTTCCTTCCTTCCTTCCTTCCTTCCTTCCTTCCTTCCTTCCTTCCTTCCTTCCTTCCTTCCTTCCTTCCTTCCTTTTACCATGATAGCTCAGTGGTTAGAATGCCCTATTGCAGGCTGACTCTGCCCACAGTCTGGAGTTCGATCCTGACCAGCTCAAAGTTGACTCAGCCTTCCATCCTTCCGAAGTCGATAAAATGAGGACCCAGATTGTTGGGGGCAAATAGGCTGAGTCTGTAAACTTGCTTAGAGAAGCCCGTGAAGCACTGTGAAGCGGTATATAACTCTGAATGCTATTGCTATTTCGACGTCCCCTCCCTCCCTCCCTCCCTCCCTCCCTCCCTCCCTCCCTCCCTCCCTTCCTTCCTTCCTTCCTTCCTTCCTTCCTTCCTTCCTTCCTTCCTTCCAAGAAAGTTTTGTCAACAGGGTCCTTCAATGATCCTACCAAATAGCTGCTGGAATATAAGGTGGATGATTGACAGTTCATTCCCAGCTCTATAAATCTCCAGGTTTTGGCTGGCTCGTTTCTCTTGCTGCTGTTATTATTTATTTTCAAGCAGCTTCGGTAGCAGTCATTTTTATAAAGTGGTAATGAAGATTTATGGTGCCTTTTTTTGGAGAGCTTACCTTCAAAAGTAAGGGGGAAGTGGGCGACTATGGTCCCTTTAAGAGTTCAATTCCCAGAATTCCATTGTGCCACAAAGAAGAGGGGGGGTCAACTTATTTTCCAAAGCACCAGAGGGAGGGACAAAAAACACTGGATGGGAATTAATCAAGAAGAGAAGCAACCTGGAATGAAGGAAAAACTTCCCAACAGTGAGAACAATTAATCGGTGGAACAGCTTGCCACCAGAAGTTGTGGGTGCTTCGTCACTGGAGGTTTTTAAGAAGAGACCGGATGGCCACGTCTGGAATTGTATAGGGTCTCCTGCTTGAGTGGGGGGCTGGACCAGAAGACTTCCAAGGTCTCTTCCAGCTCCATTCCATTCTGTACCAGCCAGGAATTCTGGGTGTTGAAGTCCACAGGTCCTAAAGGGGCCATAATTACCCAACTCTAAAGTAAGAGATTACTCTATGGCTCCTGCCTATAGATCTGATGCTGACAGCGGTTTGCACAAAAGTCCCGATCAAACCAACACTTTGCTGTGTGTTAAATAACATGCTGTTGCTTAATGCACTCAGACAAAAAAGCTGTTATTATCCACTGGAAGGGTTGAATCAGGATTTCATAGCACCCAAGCAGACTGTAATGATTTTAGAAAATCATAATCTAAGCCAGCGGTTCTCAGCCTGTGGGTCGCCACCCCATTTGGGGTCGAACGACCATTTCACGGGGGTCGCCAAACAACGCAGTCTGCCATTTCCCCCCCACCCCTTTTCCTTAGCTGTGCTACTCCCTCTTATTCTCTTGGCTTTTGAAAGCCAATAGAACAGACTCTCTTGAATAGAGCCTCATTCTATTGGCTTTCAAAAGCCAATAGGAATCGTCCAGGCTGTCTCCGCCCTGCTGAGCCCGCCAAAAGTCCCAGTCTGCAAACAGTGCTGCAAGTTGTCTGCAGCGAAGGCGAGCTCTCCGGAAGTTTCCACCACTCCCTGCTGAGCAACTACTAAAAATGTAAGTCAAAGAGGGCCAGGGATGGGAGGTGGGAGGCCGGCGGGCGCAGGGAGGGTTGCTGGCCCGTGTGGGGCCCGGCGGGTGCCTTACCTCCCTTGGGCTGGGCCAGCTGGTGGCCCAGCCGGTGGTCGCCCTGCGCCGTCACTGCCCCTTGCCAGCTACGCCTCGGCCGGTGCAGGGGGCAGCACCACGCATGCGCAGCGCTCCCGGGCAGGGAAAGTCCTCGACTTACGACTGGTTGGGGTCCTCGACTTATGACTGGTTGGGGGTTGCGGCATTAAAATGGTTGAGAACCACTGATCTAAGCCCAAACGGGTTCCTATTTCTTGACCATCTTATGGTGGGCTATCCTGATGTCTCAATGATTGACAGCTATGAGAACTCTGCCAGTAAATGATCATGCTTAAGCGCTGTGCAACTGTTCAATTGTTGAGCTGGCTTAAAAATCCTGAGAAAAACCAGTGTGGTTTTCGGATGTAGGCTTAAAAGTCCATTTTCCTGGCCTATCGACACCAACAGCTGCCTATAAAAGGAGCCTGTGGTGGCACCGTGGTTAGAATACAGTATTGCAGGCTAATTCTGCCCACTGCCATCAGTTCGATCCTGACCAGCTCAAGGTTGACTCAGCCTTCCATTTTTCCGAAGTCGGTTAAATGAGGACCCGGATTGTTGGGGGCAAGAGGCTGACTCTGTAAATCACTTAGAGAAGGCTATAAAGCATTGTGAAGTGGTATATGTGTCTAAGTGCTATTGCTATTGCTAAAGTACTGGGAGAAATTTATTTCACCAGGAAACGCTGGCTACAAAATCCTGCGTAATTCCATCTTTCATCTTTGAATTGGCACACATCCAGAATAGCTCTTACATAATTCTCAGGGGGGAGTATTGACGAAATTTCAGGTATCTTTGGGACAATAACCTGCTTTTAAAATCCCCACTAAAACGATCTGAATTAGAGGCAGCAGGCTGTCCCTTTAAACCACAGAGTTTTCTAATCCATACCACGGATTTCCAATCTCTTAAACGGCTCTGATCCAACGAGATGCTTAGGCAGAGAACAGGGGGGATTGCTCTCTGTTTCCGTTAATTGAATTTTATTTCTGTTGTTGTTGTTACCTGCAATTTTGTTAAGCGATGGGATTGTTTCTATATTTTAATGGGGTTTTGCTGCTGTTAGTGACTGCTTGCTTTTCTTTTCTTAAGAAAAACATTAGGTTGCTTTGCCTTCGCAATTTTATTGTGCAAAGATTTCTCCCTACTGTTGTCTTTGACAGTGTGGATGCTTAATTGTCTTTCAAACGCTTGTTAGGCACCTTGCTAAGTGATGCACTCTGCATAAGTGTTCTTTTATTGACATTCAAATGTAAGTTTGACAAGCAGAATTGCTGCCAAACTGCAGAAGGGTAGGATTGGATGCACACAGTTTGAAAAAGATAAATCTAGCAAGGCTGAGTATCCCTGAGTCCTCTAGCAAACTTTAATGATAGCGACCCACACATACTGCTTCTTTCATCCACGTCTCCCGTTGTTGTTCGTCGCGAAGTTGTATCCGACCCATCGCGACCCCATGGACCATATTCCTCCAGGCCTTCCTGTCCTCTATCATCTTCTGGAGTCCATTGAAGCTCCAACCTACTGCTTCAGAGACTCCATCCAGCCCCCTCATTCTCTGTCGTCCCGTTCTTCTCTTGCCCTCCATCTTTCCCAGCATCAGGCTCTTCTCCAGTGAGTCCTTCCTTCTCATTAGGTGGCCAAAGGACTTGAGTTTCAACTTTAGGATCTGGCCTTCTAAAGAGCAGTTGGGGTTGATCTCCTCTAGGACTGACCAGTTGGATCGCCTTGCAGTCCAGGGGACTCGCTGGAGTCTTCTCCAGCACCAGAGTTCAAAGGCCTCCATTCTTTGGCGTTCGGCCTTTCTTAGGGTCCAACTTTCACGGCCATACATTGCAACTGGGAAAACCATGGCCTTGAAAGGTTGTTGTTGTTAGTTGCGAAGTCGTGTCTAACCCATGGGCAACGTTCCTCCAGGCCTTCCCGTCCTCTACCGTCTTCTGGAGTCCATTGAAGCTCACGCCTGCTGCTTCCGGGACTCCATCCAGCCACCTCATTCTCCGTCGTCCCGTTCTTCTCTTGCCCTCCATCTTTCCCAGCATGAGGCTCTTCTCCAGTGAGTCCTTCCTTCTCATTAGGTGGCCAAAGGACTTGAGTTTCAACTTCAGGATCTGGCCTTCTAAAGAGCAGTCGGGGTTGATCTCCTCTAGGACTGACCAGTTTGGTCGCCTTGCAGTCCAGGGGACTCATAAGACCCCTCAAATCGTCTCCTGTAAGACCCCTCATATCCAATTTGGATGGCTAACTCAATCAAATCCATCTTTTTAGGCTGACATATACTTTCTTTTCTTTTTAATATGTTTTATTGATTTTTAACATGCAGCTTAATATTTGGTAAACATCGTGTTGCCTGGGTTAGTGTTTAAAAAACAATCAATAACAATTAATTTCTGTAATTCTACAGTCTATATAATAACTTTACTTGATTTCCCCTTCTTCCAATACTATTCTCTGTAGCCAGCCTTAAATTAATACAGTTCTTATTTGAATAAATGACAATTCAGTATAAACATTTTTCTCAGGTTTCGGCAAATAATAACCACGTCAGTATAAAGCTTCTTTTCATGATCGTCTTGATTGCCTCATCATAAATCCTGTTTACATTCTTATTTCTTGCATGAGAAAAAAAAAGATTTAAATGCTGAAGTGTAACTAATTTTGAGAAAATCTTAACCAGTAAGAACGGGTTGAGTACTGTGGTGAAAACAAATGGCATATACTTCCATGCCATCTCCTTGCCCTGTGATCATGAAATTTCTCCAAATACAGGGTAGTCCTTGAATGATAACCGTCAGCTTAGTAGTCCTCCGAAGTTGCAACAGCACTGGAAAAAGTAACTTATGACCCTTTTTCACAAAATTGCAATATGAGTTCCGGTCTGCACAGAAGCAATCCACCCTTAGCGAAGCTGGAATTGACTCGGAGTCTGGTCTTCACACGTGATTTCCAAGCATTTCTGAAGCATCAAATAAAGGACATCGAATGCCACTCCCTTTAAATGAGGCTCTCAGATGGCTTTTTTAATTGATAGCTAAACCTCTGTAGTAGCCCCCCCCCGCAGCTTATCTTAGGAAGATAGAAGTTCCCTAACATAAAAGAGCCTTTACTGTGTCACGGTGAAATCTACTTCCTTCAACGTCTTTGATGGAAGATACAGAGAAAGAAAGAAAGAAAGAAAGAAAGAAAGAAAGAAAGAAAGAAAGAAAGAAAGAAAGAAAGAAAGAAAGAAAGAAAGAAAGAAAGAAAGAAAGGAAGAAAGAAAGAAAGAAAGAGAAAGAAAGAAAGAAAGAAGGAAGGAAGGAAGGAAGGAAGGAAGGAAGGAAGAAAAAAGGAAGGAAGGAAGGAAAAGAAAGAAGGAAGGAAGGATAGAGAGAGAGAGAAAGAGAAAGAAAGAAAGAGAAAGAGAAAAAGAGAGAGAGAGAAAGAGAAAGAAAGAAAAAAGAGAAGAGAGGAGAGAGAGAGAGAAAGGAAGAAAGAAAGAAAGAAAGAAAGAAAGAAAAAGAAAAAGGGAGAGGAGAGAGAGAAAGAAAGAGGAAGGAAGGGAGGGAGGGAGGAAGGAAGGAAAGAAGAAAGAAAGAAAGAGAAAGAAAGAGAAAGAAAGAAAAAGAGAGAAAGAAGAAAGAAAGGAAGGAAAGAAGGAAAGAAGGAAAGGAAGGAAGGAAGGAAGGAAGGAAAGAAGGAAAGAAAGAAAGAAAGAAAGAAAGAAAGAAAGAAAGAAAGAAAGAAAGAAAGAAAGAAAGAAAGAGGGATTTCTTTTTTTATAATGTCCCTCTGAGTCTCGCCATATTAAGAGTAGGGCAGATGTCCGTTAGCTTCGCTTCCTATGGAGAGACATTCCAAGATCTTTCATTTCTCTATGATTTATAAGGTCGTTTTAACCATACTGATCAATTTAGAATAACGGAGTTGGAAGGGACCTTGGAGGTCATCTAGTCCAACCCCCTGCTCAGGCAGGAAACCCTATACCATTTCAGACCAATGGCTGTCCAGTCTCTTCTTAAAAACCTCCAGTGTTGGAGCATTCACCGCTTCTGGAGGCAGGTAGTTCCACTGGTTAATTGTTCTCACTGTCAGGAAGTTTCTCCTTAGTTCCAGGTTGCTTCTCTCCTTGATGAGTTTCCATCCGTTGCTTCTTGTCCGGCCTTCAGGCGCTTTGGAGAATAGCTTGACTCCTTCTTCTTTGGGGCAGCCCCTGAGAGATTGGAACCCTGCTATCCTGTCCCCCCTCGTCCTTCTCTTCATTAAACTAGACCTGCCCAATTCCAGCAACCGTTCTTCATATGTTTCAGCCTCCAGTCCCCTGATCGTCTTTGTTGCTCTTCTCTGCACTCTTTAATGTCACCTTTCTGACGGTAATCCTGGTGTCAGGCTTGTTGTCAAATTTTGCAGCGCACCTTGAGAAGTTAACCTCCTGTAAGAATTAAATTGATCCAACAGAAGCCGTGTTTTACAGGTCGCCCTTGAATTACGAGCACAATGGAGCCCCGGATTTCCGTTGCTAAGATGGTGGTTGAGTACGTTTTGTCCCATTTTTATGACCTGCCTTGCCATCGTCCTTAAGCGAATCACTGGAGTGATTAACTTAGGAACATGATTGTTAAGCGAATCTGGCTTCCTCCACTGACTTTGCTTGCCAGAAGGTTGCAAACAGGGATGGGGGGGACCTCGGGACACCGCAAACTGTCGCAAGCACATGCCAGTTGCAAGCGTCTGGATTTTGAACACGTGACCACCGAGACGCTGCAACAGTGGTAAGAGTGAAACACAATCATAAGTCATTTTTTCCCAGTCATTAAACAAATGTTTGTAAGTCAAAGGGCTGCCTGCATTGCATTCCTGTCGACGTCTAACCGTCCAGGCATTTTATTTTAACCAACTCTAGTTATTGCTTATTAGCAGGGAGTATTTTGCAACTTGCATTTTTTTTTAATCCTGTACGTTGAGGATACTGCCGTTGTGTTTTTATTCTTTTAACAGAATATTTTATATGCTGCTTTTACGATGGCGTGTAATTATTGTTTTGCACATTCATGTTAATAGATTGCCATATAAAGTTTTAACATAAATCAAGCTTCACAGCAGGGAATAGCTGTACTATGGAATAGCCTGCTGCTGGAAAACCACGTGTGTTCTCACATTTATATTGCATTCCTGTAAAATTCTTTCAGAAGAGGAAATAAGGGCTGCTTTAATTGCTGGGTTTCGTTTTGTATTTTAAAACTTATACGAGGGGTATTTTATTGCACACTGTCTGTAATTTCATTGTTTTTTTAATAAACATTTTTTATTAATAGATATATATTTGTACATGTAAACCAGGAAAAAATTCAAGTTAACTGCTATCCAACTTAATACAATCGATTTAAATTTGTAAACATTCTTCACTCCGTATGCCAAGATTTAACTATAAAAGCCAGATACATTTTCTTTGATTGTTTTGATTGCCGTGATATTATGAGCTGCTGAGTGGCCCTGGATAAAGGCCCTGTAAGTGAATCAAATCAAATCAAAGTGTACTTGGTGGTTTCTCGTGGATTTTAACCTTTTTCAGGACTTTAAAGTTGTATCTATGCTGTAAATTTAACCTTTTAATTTGCTCATCATTTGTACACATCGGTTTTATTATGTTGGGGAAAAGCTCACAATTCCATAATTTTAAATGGGATTTTATGTCAGTCTTGGACCAAAGTAAAATAACGGAATAACCATAACAGAATTGGAAGGGGCCTTGGAGGTCATCTAGTCCAGGGCTTTTCAACCTTTTCACCCCTTGTACCACTTTTAGGATAGGGCAACATCCGAGGACCACCAGTCGCCTAGCAAGGTGTCAAAAACTTGATGAACAAAAAAAAAAGGAAAAAAGTGATAAAGTACAGGTAGTCCTCGACTTACAACAGTTCGCTTAGTGACTGTTCGAAGTTACAATGGCACTGAAAAAAGGGCCCCCCAAGACACAGCGGAGCAAGACACCTGCCTGCCCACCAGGCGGCGCTCTTCCTCCTGTCCGAGGTTTCCATTGTTGTGAGCATTTCCGTTGAGGATTGGCAGTGGGGGTGGGGTGGGGGGTGTTTGGTTTTTATCTCCCCCCCCCCCGTCTGCTGGGTGGTTGCAGCAGGTTTTGGTCACTTCACATGACCCTGGGAGACCGTGACCGTCATAAATATGAGTCAGTTGCCAAGCATCTGAATGACCCTGGAGATGCTGCAACATTCCAGCTGATCGGTGCTTCTTCTGGGCTCAGCAGAAGCACCAAGATCAGCGCCGAGCTTCAGCTGGATCCTGGTGCTGATCCTGGCGCTTCCACTGAGCCCTGACAGCCCTGAAGAAGTGCCGATCAGCTGGAAAGCGGCACTGATCCTGGCGCTTCCTCTGAGCCCTGACAGCCCTGCAGCTCCACCCGTCTCTCGCTCAGGCTTGTGCGGTGTTGCCACCGGTTCAGCTCATTCCCCTCCCCTGCTACCCCTTTTCTAGGATGCTCGCGTACCACCTGCCAGGTGCCAATGTACCACAGGTGGTACCCGTACCACAGGTTGAAAAGCCCTGATCTACTCCAACCCCCTGCTCAGGCAGGAAACCCTATACCATTACAGATAAATGGTTGTCCAGTCTCTTCTTAAAAACCTCCAGTGTTGGAGCACACACAACTTCTACAGGCCAGTTCTATAAAATTCAAATAATCTGAATTTACCTGAGCCGTTCAGATGAATAAACTCTCACAAAGAAAAGTCTAACTTTTAACGCCCGGATTGACTTCGCAATTGTAGCTTAATCATCGCAGGAGAAATGGAGGGGTTTAATAAATAAACTCAACAGATAATAAATAAATAAAAAATAAGTTTGCCTTGTAGGGGCAAATAAATCTCAAGAAACAAATGAACAAACCTAATGGAATTCTGTGGAAAAAATCCACGTCTATGCCAGGATCGACAGCAACACTAGCACACACAACACACACAGAAATGGACAAAGTCCCTTGAGGTATAACAGTTCATTCAGTGACTGTCTGAAGTTACAACAGCACTGGGAAAAA
>JARGCV010000301.1:890000-897500 GCA_034064705.1 Bothrops alternatus
GAAGGAGGGAGGGAAGGAATGAAGAGGTAGGGAGGAGAGAAGGAGGGAAGACAGAGGGAGGAAGGGAGGAAGATAATAGAACAACAGAGAAAGAAGGAAGGAAGATAACAGAACGATAAGGAAAGAAGGAAGGAAGCAAGCAGGAAAGGATTAAACAGGGAGGGAGGAGAAGAGGGAAGGGAGGAAAGGAAAAGCATTTCTCTTATCAGAGAAAAAAAACAAACCCTCAGCACTTGAGAAAAGGAATGGGCCTATCACCCTGAGCATCTTTTAAAAAACCTTATTCCATATGTGGAAGTAGGTAGCTTCCCCCCCCCAAAAAAAACAAAACCTTATTCTCACACAACATCAAATGAAATCACTCCCGTGGTTAGCTAAACTAAAAATTGTCGACTTAGATTTTTTTTAAAAAAATGTTGATTGACTCTGCTGGCTTGTTTCTCAATATTTGTTATTTCTTGTTGAATGCCTGCGGTTTCCACCCCCTCCCCATGTTGCTCAGTTGTTTTGTTCCTGCTTTTTTGTCGTCTTCTTCTTTCTATTTTGCATTTTAACTTTGGAGATAAACAAGAAACACACAAGAGGCAAGGAACGTTGGCAGGGGTAGAAAAAACAAGCTCCTGCTTTAAAGCTGTCTGACAAATCTATCACAGAAAGCGTTTTGAGGCCACATTGTCTTTAAAAATCGTATTTTTATGCGGTTTCTCGTGAACATTTAACGATCCCGTTCTTTTGGGTTGCTCTCTTAACTTCTAAAATAAATGAGGTATAGCTTTCAAGACTAGATAAAGACATGGGCTGTAATATATATTTGAACCGATACCGAAGGAATAAATTTTGCTCTTTTAACCATAAGCACCAGGAAAATGTATACATATACATTGATGAATTCCATATATTTCTTCTGACATCTGTAGAAGGAAGCTCTTTAAAGTTTATACTTGGTATATTTTTTTTCCCTCAAGGGAAAACCTGCAATTTTAAGGATGCTTCTGATCTTGAATAATTCTTCAATTATTCTCTATCGTTCTTCAAACTCACATAATCCCTTTTAATCTTTAGAGATCAGCGTTCACTCAAATGCTCTAGAAAGCATTTGAACGCCTTGATTCTTCCGTGTTGTGTTATTTATTATGAATTTCCTCTAGGTCCCAGTTACGTGTAACACGTGTATTTGGTGAATAGCCAGATTTGTCAGTTGCATCCTTTGCAAAACGTGTAATTGCCTCAAAATGGTTGCTTGTTAACGAAATAACTCCATTTGCTTTGGAAGGAGAGAACAATAACTATGCTCAATCGTTTTCCTGAGCACACGGAAGAAAGTTATTTGGACTTTGGATC
Organism: Bothrops alternatus; assembly: GCA_034064705.1. Lineage (NCBI taxonomy): Eukaryota > Metazoa > Chordata > Lepidosauria > Squamata > Viperidae > Bothrops > Bothrops alternatus. The sequence goes on from JARGCV010000301.1 coordinate 891,342, forward strand.
GATCCAGGACAGCCCTAGTAAGGCTACATTTAGAATACGGCATCCAGGTTTGGTCACCCCAATACAAAAAAAGAGGTTGAGATTTTGGAAAAAATTCAGAGAAGAGCAGCAAAGATGATCAGGGGACTGGAGGCTAAAACATACCAGGAACGGTTGCTGGAATTGGGTAGGTCTACTTTAACGAAGAGAAGGACGAGGGGGGACAGGATAGCAGTCTTCCAGTATCTCAGGGGCTGCCCCAAAGAAGAGGGAGTCAAGCTATTCTCCAAAGCGCCTGAAGGCAGGACAAGAAGCAACGGGTGGAAAGTAACCAAGGAGAGAAGCAACTTAGAACTAAGGAGAAATTTCCTGACAGAACAATTAACCAGTGGAACCACCTGCCTCCAGAAGCGGTGAAAGCTCCGACACTGGAAGTTTTTAAGAAGAGACTGGACAGCCATTTGTCCGAAATGGTATAGGGCTTCCTGCCTGAGCAGGGGGTTGGACTAGATGACCTCCAAGGTCCCTTCCAACTTTATTATGATTATGATTAAGAAGAAGAGACTGGACAGCCATTTGTCCAAAATGGTATAGGGTTTCCTGCCTGAGCAGGGGGTTGGACTAGATGACCTCCAAGGTCACTACCAACAACCACAACAGCATCATCATCATCATCATCATCATCATCATTATAGTTAATGCTAAAAGCCAGAAGTTATAAGTACAATGTTTATTAAAAAAAAACAACAACGAGTAAAGGGCCTACCTAACGAATTCAAGCGAGAACAAGGATTGTGAGGGAGAATAAATAGCTTGACGTCCCCGACTTAAAACTGTTTGTTTAGTGGCCATTTGAAGTTACGACGGTGCTGGAAAAAGTGACTTCTGACCGTTTTTTCACACTTAACGACCTTTGCGGCATTCCCCGGGGGTCAGGTGATCAAAATTCGGGCACTTGAGATGTATTGATGATGGTTGCAGTGTACTGGGTGTGTGTGTGTGTGTGTGGGTGTGTGTGTCATGCAGTGGTGGCCTTCAAATAGGGGAACCACTGGTTCTCGGCGTGGATGCCGCTTCCGGAAGTCCATTCTGGGCCTGGGCGAGAGCTCCCGGTTCTGCCGAAGTGGTGCGAACCGGTGGAATCCCACCACCGGGGTTCCTGCGACAGCCCTTGAGTGACCTCCCGTCAAGCAAAGTCAACGGGGGAGTCAACCGTATTTTGTTTTTTCCCCCTTGAAGTAATTTCGCTCCTCATCCAAGAAGCTTCTTCATCCAGAGCTGGAGAAGCTCACGGGATGAGAGGCGAACGGTCTCTTTGGGACATCCGCGGCCCGCGTGACCGAGCATCTCCCTAGACATGGACCGAAGAAGCCATCTTACCTTTGTTTTCCAACTTCAGTTCTTCCGCTAGTAAGCTGTCCTGCCTATTGCCAAGTACGAAGGCCAGGAAGGAGAGGATCAGGGCATCCAGGATTCCGATGATGGCCAAGATGTAGGCCCAGCGGATGGAACAGGCGCCCAGCGTGTACTTGTCTGTCTTCTCCCCGCACATCCGCTTGACCTCTTTTGCATCCCAGCCATCGGGATAAATCATACAACCGAGGATAAGGCAAGCAGCTGGGAAGATAAAAGCGGAAGGGGGAGGGAGGAGAAGGAGAAGGAGAAGAGGAGGAGGAGGAGGAGGAGGATTTGGTGGTAGATGGAGGAGAAGGAGGAGGAGAAGGAGAGAAGGAGAAGGTGGTAGATAGAAGGAAGAGAAGGAGAAGAGAAGGAGAGTGGGTGGTAGAAGGAGGAGGAGGAGGATGAGGAGAAAGAGAAGGAGAGGAGGAGGAGGAGGAGAAAGAGGAGAAGAGAGAGAAGTGATAAAAACTTTAATCATGCAATTCATCATTATATCCATAGTTTGCTACTTGTTGTTAGAGTATATGCAGGATTGTATTTCTCATACACAGGTTACATGTACTGTATGTTTCTTTCTGTTTTCCTTTCCCTCCTTCTACTTCCTCCCTCCCTTCTTTCCTCCCTCCCTCCCTTCCTTCTTTCCTCCCTTCCTTCCTTCCTTCCTTCTTTCCTCTTCCTCCCTCCCTCCCTTCCTGCTTTCCTCCCTCCCTCCCTCCCTTTCTCCCTCCCTTCCTTTCCTCCCTCCCTCCCTCCCTTCCTCCCTCCCTCCCTTCCTCCCTCCCTCCCTTCCTTTCCTCCCTCCCTCCCTCCCTCCTTTCCTTCCTTCCTTCTTTCCTCCCTCTCCCCTTCCCTTCTTTCCTTCCTTCCTTCCTCCCTCCCTCTAATCTTTCCTTCCTTCCTTCCTTCCTTCCTTCCTTCCTTCCTTCCTTCCTTCCTTCCTTCCTTCCTTCCTATTATTTATTTAGCTTTTAGGGACTGAAAGGGACCTTGGAGGTCTTCTAGTCCAACCCCCCACGCTCCTTATACCATTCCCGACAAATAGTTGTCCAATCTCTTCTTGAAATCCTTCCGTAATAGAACGTCCATAATTCTGTCGCTGTTGTGTTGTGTTTATGTACTACGTTAATGATTCTTCTGAGCGCATCTTTTGGCAATAGGCCACTAAATAGAACACAATAATATTTTCTTTTAAAAAAAACCCCACATCTTGCTCATCTATGCATGACATAGCAGGAAGTTCCCACAATTTTTATAAAAGAAAATTTCTCCCCAGCAAACGTTACTTTCGCAGATTTTGTACTTAGCACCAAGAGGCTGAAAGCATCAGAACTTCTATATTTATGTCTCTGCTGGCTGATCTGATTTTAAAAATACCTAAATTAGCTTTTTTTCCAGATTTGTCACAGTCAGTAGGAGTGAACACACACACGCATGCATTTGTTTTTGTTGTTGTTTTTTTAAAAAAAATTTAATTTGGTCTGCTTGAAAGAGTCAGAGGCTCCAGAAAATATCCACTATTGAAATAAGCGGTTAAGGAAACCCAGTGTGTCTCTGCAGCTATTTAATAATCGGCTTTGAATGATGTCGGAATGGGAATTAAATTCAATTAAAATAGCTACCAAACAAAATAGAAAGGGCTGCCCATCTTCTTTAAACGTTTAAAGCAGATTTATGCAATATTTTAATTGATTTTCAGCTCGGCTGATTGCCAGGGGAAATAGCTTGACACGTGTCACCTTCGTAAGACAGAAAAAGCCGCCCTCTTCACTGCAAGGTATAATTTTCCTAAATTTTATTCTAATTAGCCATCTTCACATTCCCACAAAACGATCCAAAGTGCAAGGCAGGATTCGTTCCTGGATTCCCTTTATCCCTGCCTGAAAGCAGGAAAGTATTTCTGAGAGGCAGGTGGATTTGTCATCCCTAAATCATTTGAAGTGTTAAACTTTTTTTTCCCATGGCTTATTGCAGGATAGCTTGAGTTCTGCACCGCCTTAAGGAGAGCCAGATGTTAGATGTTGTACCTTGGCTTCAGTTTTACCAGGAGGGAACAATTTGGACTAAGAATAAATCAGGGAGAACGGTCTTGGCACCATCCAACAGATGCTCAGGATTTTCCTACGGCCCCATTACCTAAAATACTTCAACAACAGAAAAAAGGAATTGTTCTTAACCCAAACTGCAACCCCTTCCTTCCTTCCTTCCTTCCTTCCTTCCTTCCTTCCTTCCTTCCTTCCTTCCTTCCTTCCTTCCTTCCTTCCTTCCTTCCTTCCCTCCTTCCTTCCCTCCCTTCCTGCTTTCTGTTGGCCATCTTGTTGACTGACCCTTCTTTCCTTCCTTCCTTCCTTCCTTCCTCCCCCTTCCTTCCTTCTTCCCTTCCTCCCTCCCTTCCTTCTGCCCTCCTTTCTGCTTCCTGTTGGCCATTTTGCTGATTCTTTCTTTCTTTCTTTCTTTCTTTCTTTCTTTCTTTCTTTCTTTCTTTCCTTCTTTCCTTCCTTCCTTCTTCCCTCCCTTCCTGCTTTCTGTTGGCAGTCTTGTTGACTGACCCTTCTTTCTTTCCTTCCTTCCTTCCTCCCCCTTCCTTCTTCCCTTCCTCCCTCCCTTCCTTCTGCCCTCCTTTCTGCTTCCTGTTGGCCATCTTGCTGATTTCTTTTCTTTCTTTCTTTCTTTCTTTCTTTCTTTCTTTCTTTCTTTCTTTCTTTCTTTCTTTCTTTCTTTCTTTCTTTCTTTCTTCCTTTCTTTCCTTCTTTCCTTTCTTCCTTCCTCCCCCTCCCCTCCCCTCCCCTTCCTTCCTTCCTTCTTTTTTTCCTTCTTTCCTTATTTTATTTGTATGTACCATTTATAATGAGAGACAGTTTAGTGTAGTCTGTAGTAGCCAAGACATCAGGCTAGAGAGCGGAGACTGTGAGTTCTAGTTATGCCTCGGGGAACAAAGCCAGCTGGCTGATCTTGGGCCAGTCACTTTCTCTCAGCCCTAGGAAGGAGGCAATGGTTAACCATTTCTGAAAAACCTTGCCAAAAAAACTGCAGGAAGTTATCCAGGTATTCTCCGAGACTTGGGCACGATTCAGTGAAAGAAAACAAAAAGATATATACTGTATTAACTGTAGCAAATAATATATATATTCTGATCAACATTTAAAAGAACCGGTATGGACCAGTGGTGAAGGTTTTGGACATGGAGCAAAGAGACTGAGCTTCTAGGCCAGGGGTCTTCAAACTTGGCCCTTTTATAACTCGTGGACTTCAACTCCCAGAATTCCTGAGCCAGCCTCCATTTTGTTTGTTAGATTTAAGACAGGGGTCTTCAAACTGGGGCCTTTTATGACTCGTGGACTTCAACTCCCAGAATTCCTGAGCCAGCCTCCATTTTGTTTGTTAGATTTAAGACAGAGGTCTTCAAACTGGGCCCTTTTATGACTCGTGGACTTCAACTCCCAGAATTCCTGAGCCAGCCTGGCTCAGCTTGGAAACCTCTCCCTTTCCCCTCAGCGTGGCTGGCTCAGGAATTCTGGGAGTTGAAGTCCACGAGTCATAAAAGAGCCAAGGTTGCCTACCTCTGACCTAGGCTATCTTCAGTCATGGATGATCTATAGATGATGATTTTCAGACAGTCCCTCTCTTTCAGCCTATCCCACCTTAAACTCCTTAAAGAAAGGCCATAGATAAGCCTAATTAATGATTGTGGTTGGCTAAGTACAATTTACCCCTATCGCTTATATTAGAAGTTATTCTGGGGCATAGAGAAATGTTGATTTTTCTTAAGACACAGCGCTGGTTTCTTTATTCTACCCAGTCCTTTGTGACTAAGGCACACAATTTAAAGGGAGACAGATGTGACCGTTTCCTGCAGCTCAACGTATTATGACTGACACGTTGGGAAAACAAACCAAAATAAACAGCCAGTGCCCAAACCTGGTGTAAATAAGTTTGTAAAACCTATAGGCCAGACTCTACTAACGGTGATCACTCCGAAAGATAGGTATTTTCTGCTGATGCTGATGGAAAAAGACACTGTGGGGGGAATCTTTCCTTGAGAAAAACCAATTGGATCTGTCAAGTTAATCAGTAACATAGGAAGGTGGCGAAGAGATGTTTGAAAACAAGCTTGTTTGGACATAACTGAGAGAGGGAACTTTTGTGGGTAATTAATTGAAAGGTCAACGCGAGAAACAACACGATTGCATTCAAAGAACAAAGTTGTGGCTGTTTTTTTTTTTGCAGTTTCTATTTTATAAACATCTTTGCTTTTTGATATTCTTCTCCTGATCTACAAAACAGACAGAGGCGGGAAGCTTACGGTCACCATCTCCCTATCCTCGTCAAGAAGACATGAAGGTGCCTTAAATTTGGGTCTCTGTCTTGGTGGAAAGAAAGGGGAAAAATCAACTTTGGGTTGAGGTTTTTTTTTTTTAACATGCTAAAACCTGCATTATAATGACGAGTTTTTATCCTTTTCTATGTTAAACATTAAACCCTATGTTAAACATAAACTCAACATTAGGAAAACCAAGATCACAGCATCTGGCCCTCTCCATTCCTGGCAAATAGATGGGGAAGAAATGGAGGTAGTGACAGATTTTATCTTCCTGGGCTCCAAGATCACTGCAGATGGGGACTGCAGCCAAGAAATTAGAAGACGCTTGCTCCTGGGGAGGAAAGCCATGGCAAATCTAGACAGTGTACTAAAAAGCAGAGACGTCACCCTGCCAACGAAAGTGCGTCTAGTCAAGGCCATGGTTTTCCCAGTTGCAATGTATGGCTGTGAAAGTTGGACCA